>VDFB02283953.1:30147-67611 GCA_007258455.2 Sequoia sempervirens | reverse complement strand
ATAGAAATCATAAATGTAATCAATACACATCATGGTATATATAGCGACATAAAATTAAAACACTAAGAATGAACATAAACATAAATCATAACAATAAATAAATTTTTTTCACCTAGATCTCCTACCAGTTGTGTAAAGACAACCTCATCCTATGTAGGAGGCATGAAGGATGGTCTAGCCTCTCCATGACTGTATGTGCTGGTAGGTGATGCAGTTGCTGACTGTGATCTAGTCACATGAGTGGGAACTAGACCTCTCATATCATAGCCAACTGGATCCTCATCCACTGTATCATCACCCTCACTCATCAACTGCTTCTCCTCCTCCTCATCCTCCTCGTCCTCCCCCTTATCCTCCTCTTTCCCATCATAATTTAGGTTTGTAGCCTCGTCATAGTTCATCCATCACATTTGTGAATAGGTCTGAAGCCTTAAGCCTTGTCTCTCTAATTTGGGAGTCATCCTGCATCGCCTATCAACTCATCCATCGAGAATACATGAGATGATCGTGGCATTTCCCACCACTCCTTGTACGCATCTGTGGCACCAACATCATTAGCGTCAAAGACTAGGGGCATATGATGATCCTTGTAATCTGTGTCACTGTAGATGACATCATCAGTGGTGAGCCATTTCATATCCCTAGGCCTCCGAGCACTCCACATTGATCGCCTGAAGAAAGGTTGTGCCACTGGTGGTACCTATATCTACCCAAACTATCACATGACACATTTGTAGTAGAAGGGTTGTACTACATAATCATGTCTGCCTACTAGAAATCTACCCATCTGTAGTCTCCTCAATTATCGGGTCTCATTTGGCTACTGTGGTACTAGCAGTTATAGTCTCCAGAGGATCTCATCCTGATCTAATCAGTTGAATCTGACCCTCAAAAAGTGTAAATATACATACTACCACAACTACCTGAGTGGATAACTAAATGTGTGACGATATCCTAGGGCTGACATAGATGAAAAACCTATCGACCTAGTGCATGTAATATGCTCTAAGCACCACACTTGTAGTAGTGTACAGTGCACCATATTCACCATATTGTTGATCTCATGGTATGCAAACCATCCTAGATCATAATACAAGTGTGCAAGGATGTTGCATGCCTAGGCGTATACAGTCCTCTGCTCCACCATCTGTCATATCATGTGAACTAGTCCTCCATCTATATGTGCTCCTTGACCATCAGGGATGAGTACTAGTGCCATGTTGAAAATTATAATTGGTGCCAAAAGTGGTGCTCAAGAATAAAGCAACCATGATAGGTCAATTTGCAACCCCACAATGTCATCCAAAATCAGACCTCCAAGACAAAACTACATATCATATTTCATCTCACGAAATGATTGATCCCCTAGAAAATAGAATCTCTCGCCTTGAATCGAAACTCAAAGAATGTGATGGATGTCCTCTAAGGTGATCGTCCTCTCACCTATCAGAAGATGAAACGTATAGGTGTTTGCATCCCACCTCTCAACCAATTCCATCAACATAGCATCATGTTACCTCATGGGGGGAATGAGGTACACCCAATACAATCCAATGCTCTATAATATCTATGTGTCCTCTCTGACAATGTCGATACTAAGTCTCGTAGGTGACAAAACTGTGTCGCTAAGATGTTATTGTGACCAGGGAAACATCTAACAAAAATGAAAAAATGTCTTGTAAGCATTCTAAAATCCTAAAACTACACATCAACAATAAAAAAAAGTGTACTAAAGTTGTTCTAGTGTACTTTTCTAAGGCTATTAGACACTTTAGTTCCCTTTTGGGACACTTCACGAAGAAATGAGACACTTTGCAAAAAAGTGGGACACTTCACAACCAAAGGGTACAGTTTGAAAAAAAAAAGGGAAACTTCATGAACTTTTCTTCCAATGTCCTAAATCAACCTAGAAATATGCAAAAACAAAAAATAAATGCGTAAGGACGAAGCTAAGGAAGAAATATCAACTCACCTAATGTTGTAGCTCACCTCGGGCTACCTCCTGCTATAAGACATCCAATCTCAGAGGATCATACTCTCATCGGCTCAACATCTTCAATCACTCTCCAATAAAGTCAAGCTACAAGAAATTAAAAGATAAAATTAGTGCAAGTTACTTCACTTTTTGCTCAAGTATATAGGTTAAAATTATGTTTTACTAAATTAGGGTTAAAAGTACTTTTTTTCATTCAAACTAGCATACTAGGAGCTAGAGAACTCCATTTTCAATGCTTTTTGTTGCATTGGAATAGTGATCCCACTCTGATCCTCATCATATGTCTATCATGGGTGGTATGGTACTTGGAAATACCCTATGCTATGACTTACCTTATTTGATGCGGTTAGAATGGTGCCTTGTGTGCAAACCCAAGCCTAAGCACCTCCAAAACAACATGATTAAACAAGTTAAATAAGGAAATGCAAGCCTAAACATAGATTCCCCATGAGATTCATTAACATAGCTCAAATTAGGAAGAAAATGATGAAAGACACAATGAAATCACAAAAACAAGATTGAATCCTAATTAAGCAAGCAAGCTCCTAATCCCATGGGGGAATTGGTGCCAATTTGATGTGAAAATTCTCCCTTTCCCAATCCCTAAGATGCAAGTTTGATTATTTTTTAAGAGTGTTGATCCACTTTTGATGATGAAGGTGAGAGCTCCAAGCCAAAAATCTGCAATAACCTAGCTAAGAACTCAAATGATGAATGCAAATGGCTAAGTATTTTAGCATGGTAACTTTGCTTGGAATGTGGATAATAAAATGAGGAGAGGAGCTCTTCATTTATAGGATTTCAAGATGGATGAATGCCCAAATTTGAGCAATGTGGGATTAACATTCATCCAATGATATGGTGCCACTTGTCAAGCTATGAATGGATGATGGTTGTGCAAGATTTGGGGTTTGTGCTAATAAATGCCAATATTTGAAATTCAAATTTGTTGAAATGACATGTAAGAGGGAAGGGAAAATGCAATAAATGCCACTTGGCTCAAGGAAAATGACACGTAAGAGATCTTAAATTCCTTGTTAGATGTATGTGTTGACTTGGATCAATTTGAATTCAAATTGAGAGAATATTCCAAAAAGATGCCATGTGAGGGAAAATAGGGATTTAATAAATGAATTAAATCTATTTTCATGTGCAACTTGAATTATCTAGAGGATGTGACATGAGATGGGGTTAAATTAATCAAGGGTTTAATTAATTTAACAAGAGATTAGATGATGTCACTTATTTGACTCAAATTTATGGATTTATTTAAATCAGATAAGAGAGGAATATGATAAGAGGCTAATTAAATAAATATTTTGATTTATTCAATTAAAAGGGATGGTATTAGATTAAATCAAATTGTGTGATGAATATGTTAGTATCAAAGTAAAACAATAAAAACACACAAATAAAACATTAAACTGAAGAAATCTAAATAAATTGAATTCAAAGGAAACAAATAGAGCTTCTTTAGAGCCGTTCCATCTTCCTCTATCTCCAGGGATTTGTTTAAAGCTGCTTCTCTCAGATTGTGTAAGCAAAGCTTCTCCAAATGGCAACCTATAGAACAAGTATGCAAAGGAAAGTGCTTTTCTATCCTATATGCTAGTGGAGTGAAAATACTGATACGGATATGCACAGGGGCTGTGAATTATGGATGCTATGATATGAGGTGAATAGGCCATGATATGGAATGATTCTATGCTATGCTATGATGTTTGGATGCTATGAATAATAGAAGGCTATGCTATTGCAAATTTGGCTATAATTTTCCTGTATGAAAGCTTCTCTGTCATTTTAGAGACCCGACAGTCCTTTTTATAGCTTTTTGTAGGCAAAAGCCTGGCTGGCAAAGGGGTAAGTGCACCAAGATGGTTCCCAAAAAAGGGGCTTAAGTGGCCACTTTTTTTCTGAAATCAGGAAATACTGACCTTGGACGTGAAATTGAGGATAGCTACACTCAAAATTTTTAGATGGAACAAAAACAAGGACCGTAGTGCTCGAGTCTACTTTCTAAACTACTAATTTATTTTGAAAATGGTTGAGATTAAGGGGTTCAAAAGAGGGACACACACAAATTGCTGTTGTTTCTGAGAAAAACATAACATAACAACTCTTGTGTGACCCGAGCATGGTGGACTTTTGTAGTATTTTTAAAATCGCTCTGGTCAGAAGTTAGATAGCGGTATCAGTGGGACTTGATATTTTTCGATAATTTTTTAATGAATATTTGATTTTTATTAATTTTCTAAGTGGGCACTTCCTAAAAAGCAGAATTTTGGCGTGCTCCTCTAAATTTTTGAAATAATAGATTTTTTTTTTTTTTTTTTTTAAATTGTAGAATGGAGTCTAGTTTCTAAAAATGTAATTTATTTCAAATTTCGATGAACGGTTAATTTATAGCAAAAAAAATACCAAACACTACTTTTTGAAGAAAAACAAACATACAAACAAAAGAAATTATGGATGAAAGGCTTAACATTGTTAGAAAGTGAAAAAAATTACATCGTTGGAAAGCTAATATAGAACCTAACATTACCCATGTGTTCGATTTTCTTGATATTGAACCAGATGCAATCTTGATGGTGAGCACGAACCTGATTATGTGAAAATTTGTTGAATTTGGAAAAAACACGTCTCTGGTCTTTGGGAATGCCCTCCAAGCCTTTGGGTTGGTATTCCAAGGCAAAACCAAAGCAAATTTACAAAGAAAAAAATAAAGCGAACGCGTTATAACGCGAACGCGTTATTTGTTAGTTTGGCCACAAAAGTGCGACCATTTCGGTGCACTTAGCCAAAGATCAATGGCTTTGAGATTTTCTGGTAGATTTGAATGGTGAGAGATGGAGAGGTTGAGAGGAAGATGGAGAATGTTGGGAAGTTGGAGAGAAGAATGGAGCCTTTTCTTCAACCCACGGGAACAAGCTTGCATAGGAACAGAGAAATTAATTTTTCAGTTTTGGAAGTTTGTTTCACGGTTGTTGAAGATAATCCCCAAATTAATTAAATAAATAAATTTATTTAATTTCATTTATGTGAGTTTGATTTTTGATTTTAGGACTATAGATTATTTTTATAAATATTTTGGAATATTTAATTGTGATGTGACTTTAGAAGAATTAATTAAATATTTTGGAATATTTAATTGTGAATGGACATTAGAAGAATATTAGAATACTTAATCTTTATTTGAATAAAATATTCAAGCCAAGATTAAATGATAATTAATATAAATAAATCGTAATGTTTATTTAATTAATTAAGAAATGAATAAGAAAAGTGATTAAATAAACTTATTTATTTAATCAAAATAAAAGAATGAACAATATAAATAAATTATTTAGATTTATTTATATGTAGATTGAACTCAGAGATTTAATTAAATATTAAAAATATTTAATTAATTACCAGACTATGTGATGTGACCATTTTTAGGTGTATACATTTTGCCCCTCTTTGAAGTGATGTGTTTTACGCATTGCTTCAAAGATTTTTGAAATTTGCCCTAGATTTTGACTGTCAAGTGTTGATAGGTATATGCCCCCTCGAACGATGAATCGATAATATTTTTATTTTTGTGAAAACTTTTGAATTTTTATAGATTTTTTTTTTCGATTTTTATGATTTTGAAGATTTTGAAGATGTTGATTCATCGTTTGAAAATTATGATATGAAGAAAATGACTTGAAAAGATATGAGATGAAAAATTGATGACTAAAATTGCCCCTGCTGTGATAAAATGTGTTAAAATTGCCCCTGTAATATTACAACACATGACTTTGTATTGATTGTTTGCATATTGCATTGCCCCGATTTGATGATGTTTGTCTGATAAATTTGTTCCCAAGGTTGTTGGAAAACAAATAGTAACTGATAAATTTTCTTTTAAAGTTGTTAAAAACAAATAGTTGTTTGATAAGTTTGCTTCTAAGGTTGTTAAAAACAAACAGGATTTTGATAAATTTTCTTTCATGATGATAAAAAAGAAATAGTTTGTTGATATGTTTGCTTCTAAAGTTGTTAAAAACAAACAAAATTTTGATAAATTTGTTTTCCATGATGAAAAAAAAATTGTTTGTTGATATGTTTGCTTCTAAGGTTGTTAAAAACAAATTACATGTTAGTTATAAATTTGCTTTCATGATGATGAAAAACAAACAGTTGATTGATAAGTTTGCTTCTAAGGTTGTTAAAAACAAACATGATTTTGATATATTTGCTTTCCATGATGATGAAAAACAAACAGTTTGATATTCATATTTGATTGATGAGTCGTGATGATTTGATATTGATTTTGCTTTGTCATGATGATGTTTCAATAGGAGAGATTGGGAATTTTACAGTTACGGGAGACATTCCCCAAGACATGGAGATTGATTCCACAGCTTGTACAGGTGGATAGAGATGTGATTGAGGCATGCAGACTGACCATTTATTTGGAAAGATATGAAACTTTGATATATTTTCTTTCATGATGATGAAAAACAAATAGTTGTTGATTTGATAAGTTTCGATTGATAAGTTTGCTTCCAAATTTGTTGAAAACAAACAGTAGATTTGATAAATTTTCTTTCAAGGTTGTTGAAAGACAAATCGTAGTTTGATAAATGTGCTTTCAAAGTTGTTGAAAACAAATAGTCGAATGATGTATTCCGATTGGATTTATTTGATTGATTTGATGATCCATTTTGATTTGAATAATGGTCTGATCTTTTGATGTTATTGATGATTTGATCTTCTGATGTAGGAGTAGGTGGTGTGAGACCAACAAAATTTGGGGGTAGCACCTCATAATGTTTTCATATGATCAGCTTTGATTTTTATTTTATTGAGACATTGTATACTTTGCAGCTTTTGGAAAAATCTATAAATGCAAAATGCAGATTCTAACATGAATGCAATCTATACTGACCATGTAGGTTATCCGTACAATATTTCCATTCTAAGAGCTTATTTGTGCTTTTTGTATCATCATAGAGCATTGAAATGTTGAAAGTTAATACAAGCATCAAAGGGTATGTTAGCACCAATGATGACCTGAGTATTGATTTCATGATTTTGATATAGCAAGATAATACAAGCATCTAGTTATAATTGAACCGAGATGACCTGAGTATCGCTTGCATAAACAGACAATAGTTAACCCATTTCATATGCAAATTCTGAAATGTCATCAATGATACTTAGTAGAGCATGTCTCACGACCAATTTGCATAGTACTAATGATTTGCTCACAAACAACAGACAAAGAAAAATCATACTCCTTCCTTGCTTTTCTAGTTTAGTACATCATTGAATTGCTCCAGAGATATGATAGAAAATCAAACAACCATTCAAATCTTGCCTAAAATATTTCAAACATTATTCAGATTAAGATCATCCAAGTTGGTTGTCAACATTGATGTTTTTGTTTTGATTAACATTTTTTTGGATCATGTTGTCTTGATTTCAATTGGCATTGAATAAGCATGTTGTGATTGATTTGATACGACAATGTTTGTTGCATTTTGGCAAACTGTCTTGTGTCTATTTGTGATGTTCGAAAAGCTCATTGCCCTTCTCTTCTTCAGTATGTGTTTCTGCTTTTTGCCCCTAGTGTAAACACAACCTGAATATGATGTATATGTACAAATTTCATCAAGCCATGATAAAACATAAGGATTCCCGTTGTATGATATGGATATGAAAGATCTGTACAGATGATAGATATGGATGGATGATGTAAAATAAGATATATGATGTTCAAGAAGATCCTTAACCTTGTCAAGATCAAAGGTGGGAATGTAAGGAATGAGCATAGAAAGGATAATGACCATGAATGATAAGATGGATGAAACTTGTCCCTAAGTGTAGAGTGCAAGAGGAATATGGAAGATAGGATATGGATGATAGGGAGATGGAGGAAGGACTTAAGTATCAAGTTTCACAACCAAATATCCCTCTAATAAACCATGGTAATGGGAATTAGAATCCTAAATGTTGGCAGATTAATGATATGATGGAAGAATCTAAGGATTTATGCAAAAGTTTGGATTAAAGGAGAATGATGGGGTATGAATGTTGGATAAGGGATAGGAGGTTGGAAGGCTTGTTGATGGATAGATGGAAAGGTTGGAAAGATCAACATTGGTACACACCTTGAAGGGCAATGGAGTGATTGAGGAAAAATGGATTTGGAAGGTAATAGGTTATTAGATGGAAAATTGGAGGAAGCTTTTCGATTAGCAAATTTGGATGCCAATTTAGATTTTATTTCTTTTATGAGACTTTTAGAAATCCACGACTTTTGACTTTGAGTTTTTCTTTGTGGACCTTTGTGGCCTTTGACATTTTTCTTTTTGATTTATGGACCTTTGTGGTCTTTGAAAATTTTCTTTTTTGTTTGATGGGCCTTTGTGGCCTTTTAGATTTTTCTTTTGATTTTGGATCAAATTTTATTTTATTTTTGCATGACTCTTCGAGGAGACATGTTGATCCTTTGATACATGTGGAGTTTTATATTGAAGCTTTGGACATTTGGCACCCAAATTGCTTCCAAGAGCAATGGGAGGGGTGGATTGAGGTGAATGATATGGAGGTATGATGGATGAGTTAATGAACCTGGAAGAATTTTGAAAGTGGATCAGGGATATGTGCCTTTTTTGTTCTTGAAGAATAGGAGATGGAGAAATGTGGGACCCTAATATGGATGGAAGAGTTGATGAGCTAGGGTCGGGATGATAAGGACCAAGGATAGATGGAAGGTTTGATGGAATAGGATAAGGACCTAGGATAGATGGAGTTTTTGATGGACTAGGATAAGGACCTAGGATGGATGGAGAGTTTGATGGACTAGGATAAGGACCTAGTATGGATGGAGAGTTTGATGGACTAGGATACCTAGATTGAGCATGAGGTGTATAACCAAGGTCATGAGAATATGGATGTGCTTGGACAAAAAGGGGTTCCTCAGATACCTTTCTCATGAAGGCCTAAACATTTTCCTTTGTAATTCAAACTTTCACACCTTCGTTTACCAATGGGATATGTATTGTTTGTGAAACAAGATGCAAGTCCATTGTGAGGAGGATATGATATGGATGAGAGGATAGGTGTTGGAAGTAAACCGGAATGGATAAAGGTGGAGGATCCCAATTTATAGGTGTGGGGTTCATGGATAACTTGAATAGGTGTGATATGCTCTTAACATGGGGATGATGGGGTGTTTTGATCTTGACTTGGAAAAGTATTATGAAGTGGTATGAAAGGCATATCTTGATCATGATAAGGATAATTATCTTCATGGGATGAAAGGGTATCATTGAATGGAAGCATATATTGATCTTGATGAGGAAGGGAATCGTAGGATTTTGTAGAAATCATATATTGATCATCAATTGGTAAGACATCATTAGATAGGACAAAAGAACTATCATGTGCTTGTGATGCAATAGAACCATGGGATGGTATGGATTGATTAGATGAGGTGGATGAAGAAATTGGAAGAACGTTTTGTTCTTGAGATTGAAGAGTATTATCATGGGTGAATAATGAAAGGAGGGGATCATCATATGGTTCTTGAGAGATGGGATCTTGATCAAAGATAGGAAGGGTTTGTAGAATGTTTTGATCAAGATGTGTAGATTGAAATGAATCATTGGATGTAGAAGATATGATAGAATAAGGTGATTGAATGGAATCGTTATCTTGAGTGAAAGAATCGCGAGGTTCATTTGGAATTATCGGGGATGAAGATAAATGCATGACATGACAGGATTGGTCAATTTTATTTGATGGCTTAGGTTTGGGCTTCTCAGTTAACCTTTGCAAAAATTCAAAGACATTGAATTTGGATGATGTTGCTTTTGGAGGAGAAGAGGTTACATTCATATTTCCGTCAAAGGACTTCATAGTTGTGCCCCCTTGTATTTCCTTGATTTTCCTTTGGAGTGCTCTGATTTGTTGGGGAAAACTACTAAGATCATTTAATGGAGTTTTAGTCTTTTCAGGATCTTCCTTAATTTTCTCCATATTGTAGTTAGAGGACAATTTCACACCTTGGTTTGCTAAAAAAAGAAAGTAGCCTTCTTTATCTCGCTCTAAGATCTTGTCCAAAATTATGTGAAACTGTGGATCCTATTCAGCTTCTTGAATCATTTCATCAGTTATTTCATCATTTGAACTATTCCCAGTACAAAACCTATGAAAAGTATTTTCTTCCCTATCACCCATGTTGTAAAATGGACAATAGGCATATGCTTTTGAAACGTTCTTCTAGACTTAGATCACAGGTTTATAAGTGAAAAAATGATGATGTCTTGATCTGATAAGATGAAAATCTTATGATATGATCAAATGATGTTTCTAACTCTTGATTGTGGCTTCCAAGATGAAAGGATATCAGAATCCTGTTAGGGAAGTTGAATCAATAATCAAAAACTTGTTTGAAAAGATGCACTATTTTTTTTTATTTGATCCTAGTCTCAAAAAAGATAAGTGTGATCAATGTAATTGTGAGTTTTGGATGATCTTTACTGAATTAATGTTTTGAAAACACATCAAGCAAGTTGTAGAATAGTTGTCTTTAAACATTAAGTGTATGAGCAAAATGTTTGTCAAAAATTGTTTTCACAGGTTTTACACATGATAGATAGTTCAAACAGACTCACTCTTAGTACTCAAGTAGGTCATCATAGTAATCAACAGTCCACATCTTAGAATTGCGTCGACTCACACAGCTGTGTCACCCCTGAAAGGGCGCCCGTGTTTTTGTCTTTTCTAGGTGCGTACTCAAAGTGACAGAAGTGGATACCAGATCCCCTAAGCAAACAATCCTTGGCAATTATATGGTGAGTATCTTGGGGGTAGATTCTTCCCTCCCCTGCACTGTGATTATTATGATGTTCAAAAATTGACTTCAGTTGGATACTACACTAAGTTCGTAGTAAGGGTTTTTGTTCGGTGCGGAAAATGATATACTCCCTCGAGAGACCTCCCTACCTTTAGAAAAAAGGCTTTGGGGATGGTTATCTTGCACACTACCGTCAAAAGAGGGTTTCCCAAAATTTGCTTCAAATTTTATAGTGGGGTGGAATAGCCTGGCTTTGGCTTGAACCCACTTGAGTCGTTCCTCTTGGGTGAGTACTTTTTCCCACAAGAGAAAGCTCTCTAAAAGGTATTATAAAAACTTAAAATTGCATGAAATTAAATAGATGAGTTTGGCATTTTGATCACCCAGTTAAGGGAAGAGCATAGGCCTATCACCGTTTAAGCAAAGCAAACAAGAGTTCAATTTTAAGCCCAAATAAACAATTTGCTATGCTAGGTGAAGATATTGCTTCACAAAGACATGAAGTTCTTTGTAGCCCAAAATAGAAAATGAAGTGACTATCCTAAGATTGCTTGATTTTGAATTAGGTGACTATCCTAGGATTGCTTCATTCCAATTAAGTGACTATCATAGGATTGATTCATTCCAATTAAGTGACTATCCTAGGATTGGTTTTTTTTTTTTTTTGTATAAATTTTTTTAGAGCTCTTACTGGCTGTGGTCGCGTCGGATCCAGTCAAATCATATTTAATTTACAGATTACAATTGCTAAAATAGACATCAAGGGTGCTAAAATAGAGTTTATGGGCACTGTAGGATCTGTTATGGGCACTGTAGGATTTGTTATAGGCGATGCAGGATGGATCACGGGCGCTGCAGGATGGGTCACGGGCGCTGCAGGATGGGTCACGGGCACTGCAGGATGAGTCACGAGCGCTAAAATGGGTGTGAATAGTGGTGAAGCATGTTTAATGCGCTAATATGCCATTTTTAGCCATAACCTGTCAGAAAAACCTACAAAAAGATGTTAAAATAGGGGCAAGAGCCCCATGGTGGGTGCCAAAAATGTGTGATAAATATGTTAGTATCAAAGTAAAACAATAAAAACACACAAATGAAACATTAAACTGAAGAAAGCTAAATAAATTGAATTCAAAGGAAATAAACAAAGCTTCTTCAGAGCCGTTCCATCTTCCTCTATCTCCAGGGATTTGTTTGAAGCTACTGCTCTCATATTGTGTAAGCAAAGCTTCTCTGAATGGAAACTTTTAAAATGAGTATGCAAAGGAAAGTGTTTTTCTATCCTATATGCTGGTGGAGTGAAAATATTGATACGAATATGCACAAGGGCTGTAGATTATGCACAGGGGCTGTGAATTATGGATGCTATGATATGAGCTGAATATGCCATGATATGGAATGATTCTATGCTATGTTATGATGCTTGAATGCTATGAATAATAGAAGGCTATGCTATTGCAAATTTGGCTATAATTTTCCTATATGAAAGCTTCTCTGTCATTTCAAAGACCCAACAATCCTTTTTATAGTTTTTTGCAGGAAAAAGCCTGGCTGGCAAAGATCAATGGCTATGAGATTGTTTGGTAGATTTCAATGGTGAGAGATGGAGAGGTTGAGAGGAAGATGGAGAATGTTGGGAGGTTGGAGAGAAGAATGGAGCCTTGTCTTCAACCCACGGGAACAAGCTTGCACATGAATAGATAAATTAATTTTTCTGTTTTGGAAGTTTGTTTCACGGTTGTTGAAGATAATCCCCAAATTAATTAATTAAATAAATTTATTTAATTTCATTTATGTGAGTTTGATTTTTGACTTTTGGACTATAGAAGATTTTATTAAATATTTTGGAATATTTAATTGTGATGTGACTTTAGAAGAATTAATTAAATATTTTGGAATATTTAATTGTGAATGGACATTAGAAGAATATTAGAATACTTAATCTTTATTTGAATAAAATATTCAAGCCAAGATTAAATGAAAATTAATATAAATAAATCATAATGTTTATTTATTTAATTAAGAAATGAATAAGAAAAGTGATTAAATAAACTTATTTATTTAATCAAAATAAAAGAATGAACAATATAAATAAATTATTTAGATTTATTTATACATAGATTGAACTCGGAGATTTAATTAAATATTAAAAATATTTAATTAATTACCAAACTATGTGATGTGACCGTTTTTAGGTGTATACACAAATAAGGTTTTAATTTATTTAATTCAATGAATAGACTTTGGAGATTTAATCAAATGAATTGCTTATTTAATTAAATAGGGATAATTATATCAGATGGATTGATTTAATTAACAAGAGAAAGTAACTTAATTAGACAAAATGATTTATTTAATTAAGAGACGAATATTGATGAATTTAATCAAATAAGGGAATTTGATTAAAGGGTTAGACCGACGAATGATTCAAGAAGAAATGGTGTTAGTAAGTCAGGATCGAATGCACGATGTCAATCAGTATATTTTCGATGTCTACATTTTTCCCCTCTTTGAAGCAATGCAATCGTTGCATTGGTTCAAAGAATACATGATCCTGATCAAAGCCAAAAATTTTGATATTTAAAACTTGCCCCACTGCTGCATGGCAAGAGAAAATATTCCATTATGATGCCCCCTTGAAAGATTGGACGAAAATTTCAATTTTTTTGGGTGATCTCACGAAAAAAGGTGACTAAGTGCCTGAGAGGTCCAAAAGGGGTCTGGGAGGCTAAAAACGTGTCTAAACATAATAAAATGATGAAAAACAAGCCTTGAACAGACGAAAATAGGTTCAGAGGTCCAAAACCCTAGCAAGATAGCCAATTAGGGCTAAAAAACCTTAATTTTGAGGCTAAAAAGGGGCCCGAGGGGTCACTTTCAATTCATTTTCACACACCTCCGCCAACGAATTATGAGATTTGAGCTCTGATCTCCTGACGATATGGTGCAACAACAGCTTCCTCTACGTATTTTTGACCAAGTTCGGACCTACTAGAGGCCACAAGGCATCGATGCCTCGATATGTGACCCTAACTGAAGCTTCATTTTTTCATTTTAGTGCATTTATTACTAGTTTTAAGGAGAGCTTGCCTCCAGCGGGGCTATTATAGCACCGCTCGGTATTTAAAGCGCATCACTTTTAGCCATTTTGCGTCGCAGTGGTGCAATATGGAATTTAAAAATTCCACTGCTGGGCTCGGGCTGGGCTCAGACTCGACTCGGACTCGTGGGCCAGTTTTTGAAAATCGCACCGTGACGGTGCTCTTTTCACAAAAACTACGACACTGAGGGTTAAATTGCGCTGCGGAGGCCCTATTTGGCCAAATTTCGGGTCCAGCATCAGAGTTTGAGAAAACTCAAACTGCGACATCTTCACAAACTGCATCGCTGGATGCAAGTTTGGAGCATTATGTCAGAAATTTTTCCAAAATTTTTAACATGCTGACTTTGCATGATGTAGGACAAGCCTAGGGAGCTCTATTCTCGGGAGCACCGGTTGTGGGATTTAGTGAGTGTTATTCAGGATCTTAGCGACAGAGACCAGGATCGGCTGGGGGCTGCAGGACTTTGGCACATTTCTTATGCGGCGCCCGTGCGCACACACCTTGGGATGTTGTCGGTGCTGGTAGAGCGATGGCACAACAAGACGTCATCATTTCATCTTCCCACTGGTGTGGCGACTATCACATTGGAGGACGTCTGGCGAATTTTACAATTGCCCATTCATGGCCGCCAAGTGATCTATGACATGGAAGAGGGACGCGTCTGCTGCACCCAAGTCCGTGCCACTCAAGATATCATCTGTTGTGAGGGGCAGATCGAGCTAGAGAGGTACAGAGTGATAGCACCTCCCTTTCACTAGGCGATTGCGGCGATCATCTCAGGTTTGGTTGCCCCAGACAGACAAGGGTGGTACTTTAGTCCTTGATGGGGATACTGCTAGGAGAGGATGGTCTGGGACAAACCAGTTCAGTTCGTGTGGGGGCCCGTGTTGTTGGCCTCACTCTATAGAAATTTGCACGAGTACATGTATGCAAATGGTAGAGCACTGGGAGCCGGAGTTACCTTGCTACATGTTTGGGTGTGGGAGCACATCTTTGTGCTACGTCCACGAGTGGTTCTGGTTCCAATGGGGGCAAAGGATGCCCTTGTGGCTCGATACAGAGGGGGTGTGTCTTTCACCCACACTAGAGAGCATGGGATCCTCTACTGGAGGTAGGTCATTGATGAGATGATCGTTTTCACATGGAGACTATACCTTGGTCAGCTCGGGTGGGCTGATGATGCAGACCAGCTTTTCTACTGCTGACAAGATAGATACATGCAAGGCTGAGAGCACACTATGATAGAGCTACTTAGTTGGACGTGTACAATGTTAGTTTGGGGAGCCGCAGGATCGTCCTGATGATAGTTACATGGCCATTTTCGCATGCAGCATGACACAGGTGGCATGGGGGCCAGGTATTTTGACCGCCAAGGTGGTCAACAATTTCCAATAGTTGGTGGTCCGACCTTGGGCATATGATCAGGGATTGGAAGATCCAGGTATGACACAAGCCTACAGAGACTGGTTCAGACCTTCTCTCCGGTTGACTGTTCTAGGTGAGGACCCAGAGGCATATAGGGTCAGAGGCAGGGGCAAAGGATGAGCGCAAGGACAAGGTCTGAGGATTGAGATCCATTGAGACCCACCAGAGGTGCCCCTAGTGCCACCAGGTCAAGGAAATGTCCCTATGTAGGACCAGCAACAGGATCCACCCATCCCACCACCATGAGCTAAGGGTGAGGGTCAAGTTCATGCACAGCCACGAGCACAGCCAGCAGGGTAGGCCGACGCACGAGATGCCTTGATTTTGCAATTACAGGCACAAGTACAGGCAGCAACGGCTGAGCAGGACCAAGCATGAGCTAAGAGAGAGCAGCTCAGAGTGGAGAGAGATCAAGCTATACAGCAATGACAAGTCACAGAGCTGGGCAGTAGGTAGCAGATAGAGATCATGACAGCCGCCTCGTCATCCCAGGGCATAGTGTCAGTTTGATCTTATAGGGAGGTCATTTGAGAGGCTGAGTACTATCATCGGGCCTATCACGATCATGTTCCTAGAGCTGCCTAGGTTCCTGAGTACTCAGAGCGAGCTAGCCAGAGACCACCAGAGGGTCATGGTGACAGGGGCGAGGGTGGCATCCATGGAGATCGGCCATGATTAGGATACCATGATGTATTTTGTGCTTTATGGGCTCATTTTTTATAGCTCGATGTGCATTTTGTACTGATTGACACATATGTATAGTCATCCGATTATTATTTGTTCTATGACAGTTGATATGATATATATATATATATATATATATATATATATATATATGAGCTGATTTTGATGCGATGCAATGTGTTATTTATGCATGTATGATTTATTTCTATATGTTTTGCAGTGATGCTTTATGGATGAAAATGATGTTTATGCAATGATTTTATCTATATGATGATTTATTTTATGTTAATGCAATATGCAAATATGGATTTGATCTATGGTATATGCAGTGATGTGAAAAAAAAAATCTTATATATGAGATGATTTATGGATGAGTATGATATGATGTGATGGCCGTGATATGATGCAGATGAAATGATGGTATGAGATGCAAATGTTATTATCCAAAATGATGATGTATGTTAATGCGATGATATGTTAATACGATGATTTAAATGCTTATATTCCTATTGTTTTATGATTTATGAGATGTTTCTGTTCATGCTTATGTGATGGTTTACGTAATGCTAATGAATGTTTATGCAATGATTAATGTAATGCCATGAGATGCCATGTAATGGGTGTAATGCAATGTCATGAATGCCCCTATTTTAAAATGCAATGTGTATATTTTCTATATGAAATGCTTATGATGTATGCTAATGATTTCTATATGATATGCTTATTCCATGTGCTAATGATTTGTGGGTGCAGGATCGATGATGATGATGGTGATCAACTATCATAGTACCTTGTTAGTATGCTTAGGAAGAAAAGCAAAAGTCATTTCAACAAGACGCAAGATGACACACATGTAGATGATGATGATGATGATGATGATGATTACTTGCTGAGGAATTGAGATTTTCAAAGGGCCAAATTTTCTTATGTTTAATAACACACGTGGTACGATGCATCAAGGTATAGTAAACTAGGATGGCGTTGTACTTAGTGTGATGGAGTTTGACTCGATAAATAGATAGGAGTATTCTTGTTCACACTTGACATACAGAAACCTTGTTAGGATGTATTTCAAAAGTTTTAGATAGCTCAGACCAAAACACGGAAAGGTAAACCTATCCTTGTAATAGTCAACAAGTTGCCCTAGACCTCTTCCATATATTCCTAACAAAGCAAGTATTCACCAAGGTTATATTGCAAGAACATCCAACAAGCACAACAGACAAAAGATAATGATCATTGCCCCATTCCTATCTCTCTAAATCCTCTGCCATGGGATATCATCGAGAAGTCCTTGGAATGAGCGCAAATAAGATAAGTCAAAAGACAAAACCAAGTAAACAAACAAACTGATTCTCTTCAATACTGCTAACGAAAAAAAATGCATTTTCTAAGGATGATAACCAAAACTTATTGCCAAAAGATAATGCCCATTGTAGGAAGGATTCATCCTAAGACATGTTAGTGGATGGCGGCACGTCATTTCATTTATCCAAAGTGTTCTTTCTGATAAATAATGCCCTGTGTAGGAAGGATTCATCCTAGGACATGATGTTATTGGATGATTGATATGGGACTGTTTGGATGATGTGTTACTGATATGAAGAGATAACCAACTTGTTTATGTACTGACTTAGACTTATGACTTGACATTTTGAGTTCTACCTGAAGATGTGCGGGACTTTTTTCCAATTGTTTTACCAAAGGTTGATGATGATGATCAGTTTATTATGAGTGATGTTTATTGCGGGTGCAAGTGATATGAGGTGGATGGATTTTTTCAAATATTTGGATGTTTTTGGAATTTTGCAATGTTTTGAGTTGTTTTTGGTATTTTTTCAAGGTTTTACAAATGTTTTGATTTTCGGTTTTTTCATTTTTTATGGTATTTTCTGAGATTTTGACCAAGATATTAACCTAAAGACCTATCCTAGGGGCCTCGAGGGCTAATCGACAAATTAGCCTTGCCTACGTTATACTTGCAGAGACCACATAGTTTGACTAACGACTTGACTGATTTACACATGAAGATATACATGATGAAATGTCAGTTTAATATGACAGACTCCTATAGGACTGACCTAAATGTCTCTGTGGATGATCAAATATCAACCTTGCCTACGTTCAAGCTCAGAGACGACGTAGTTGGACAAGACGACCTTGTTTTTGGCTTTTTGAATGAATTTTTGACCTATTTTTGGATTTTGATATGTTTTGAATGTTTTTGGATTTTTTCTAATTTTTTGAGGACTTTAAGACCATACACGAATCTGATCCAATGAAAATGTGCCTCCAGCATGATACAATAGACTACCTCGATAAAGCTAGGCAGGACAAACTGACCTTGAGGATGGGTCGAGTAGTACTAGGAGGGATCATGATACGAACACAGGACCAAGCTATGGTACGGATACAAATGGATGTGTGATCGATGGAGATCTGAATGTGATGGATGATGGAAGCGAAATGGGGGGATAATGCAAATCAAGCCATAAAAATCCTAGTGGATGGAAAGTGCTTATTTACACATAGTGCCTGTTTGCCAGGTTTTCACTGAGGTACTTGCCCAAAGTGCCACCGAAGTGGTTTTCACTAGAGGATGATTTTTTTGATCCTTTTTCTAATTTTTTTAGATTTTTTGCTTTTTTGCTTTTTTTGTTGTTACCCAGATGCCTGTTTGCCAGGTTTTTGCCGAAGTAACCATTTTTTCAGGACTTTTTCTAATTTTTTGGATATTTTGGTTTTATACCCTGAAAGAATTAGGCATAAAACTTTTTGAGATGGGAGCTCTTCATGGGCTCCTGCAGAGGTTCCCCTTCGGGTGTTGATAGTTGATATGCCCCTGATTTATAACTTCTTGTGACGATGAATGGCCCTAACCAATTGGGTTCGAACTTTCCTTTGCTATTGGGATTTGGGACATTCTTCTTATTTTCTTTTAAGACCAATTCTTTGACTTGGAAAGTCATGCTTCTAATCTTCTTGTTGTAGCTTCATTTGAGTCTATTTTGATAGACTTGCAAATGATTCAAAGCATCTATTCATTTCTCATCTAGTAACTCCAGCTCATTTAGTCTTGACACCCGATAGTCCTCATCCATGATGAGGTTTTGCAATGATATCTTGAGGGACAAGAGCTCGATCTCAATGGGGAGTATGGCCTCTAATCCATAGACCAAGGAGAATGGGGTGGCACCAGTGGGCGTGTAGATGTTGGTTCGATAAGCCTAGAGGGAGGGATTAAGCTACAAGTGTCAGTCACGACCTACGTCATTGACTATTTTCTTAAGGATTTTGAGGATGGTTTTGTTCGTGGCTTCCGCTTGGCCATTGCCTTGGGGATAGTACGGGGTGGAGAAGCGATGTTGGATTTTGAATTTCTTGCATAAGTTGCGAACCTCCTAGTTCTTGAATGGTGTCCCATTATCTGAGATAATGGCTTGTGGGACACCGTAATGAAAGATGAGATAGTTCAGGATAAATTTTGAGATTTGCTTCCAAGTGATATGTCATGGGTATGGCTTCCACCCACTTTGTGAAATACTCAGCTGTAGTAATAATGAATTTATGGCCATTGGATGAGGTGGGAGTTATTTTTCCAATGAGATCAAGTCCCCACTGTGAGAAGGGCCATGGTGTGATAATTAGGTGAAGCTCTTGAGCTAGAGCATGGATGAGGTCCCCATGCTGCTGACATTATAAACACTTTTTAGCATGATCATGTGCTTCTCTTTCCATTGTGGGAAAATAATACCCCATCCTCAGTAGTTTCTTAGCGATGGTCATTCCACTCAAGTGTGAGCCACATGTTCCATTATGAACCTCGGTTAAAGCAGTTAATGCCTCCTCAACATTTAGACAACATAACAAGGTACCTTCTATGCTTCTACGGTATAAGGTATCACCTAGGATAACGAATCTAGATGCTTTTTTGATGAAGGTTCATTTTAGGCTTGATGGTAGGTCAGCGGGTATGACTCCTATGCGAAGATATGTGTAGATGTCGTGATACCAAGGATCGCCAGGACCAACAATTTGACACACATATTCTGATTCCGGTACCTCGAATGTGGGAATGAGAAGCTATTCGATCATAAATTTGTATTTCGGCACGTTGTGAGGGACGTCTACTAGAGACCCAATTGTAGCCATGGTGTCAGCAGCTCTGTTGTTGGTTCTTGGAATCTGCTCAAATGTTATGTCAATGAAGGATTCCTTTAGAGTCTCCAATTTTTTGTATGGGGTTAGCTTGTCATCTTTTGTTTGATATTCATTATTGGCCTGATTTATGATCAACTGAGAGTCTCCATATACCTTGAGAGCTATGATATTCCATTGCATTGTTATCCTGAGGCCTATAGTCAAAGCCTCGTATTCCACAATGTTGTTGGTGCAAGGAAATACCAATTTGTATGAGTTCAATATGCAGTCCCCTTGTGGGGTGATGAAGAAGACACCAGATCCTGATCCATGTTGCATGTATGAACCATCGAAGTATAGTTTCTAGTGGTCCACTACATTGAGGTTAAAGATGGATTCGTCTAGAAATTCAGATACAAGAGGATTCTCAGAATAAATGGGTGCTTCTACTAGTTGATCTGCAATAACCTGTCCCTTGATTGCTTTCCTCTCTACATACTCGATGTCATACTCTGATAGTATCATTACCCATTTTTCCATTCTGCCCATGAACATTGCCTTGGATAAGAGATATTTGAGGGGATCAATTTTCGCGACGAGCTTTATCTTGTGTGCCAGCATATAATATTTGAATTTTTGGGATGCAAACACTACTGTGAAGCAAGATTTCTCGATAAATGAGTAATTTAGTTCATGGCCGACCATTGTTCTGCTGATATAGTAGATAGCCCTCTCCGTTATGTTTTCATCATGTTGAGCAAGAAGAGCTCCAAGGGCTACTATTGTTGCTGACACATATATGATCAATGGATTTCTCAGGATAGGTGGCATTAACACTGGTGGTGTCAGTAGATATTCCTTGATTTTGTTAAATGCCTCTTCGCACTCTATATCCCATTTGTATACTACCCCCTTATGGAGAAGGTGTGAATATGGGTTCTACTTGTCTGCCAGTTGTGCTATGAACCATTAGATGGATTGAAGTCGGCCCTAGAGACCCCTCAGTTGTTTTAATGTCTTTGGTGCTTCCATCTCAAGGATTGCTTTTACTTTTGCCGGATCCACCTCAATACCCCTCATGGACACTATGTATCCTAGCAATTTACCTGATTATACGCCGAAGATGCACTTCTTGGGATTTAGTCTGACTTTGTATTCCTCTAGTCTTTCAAAGATAGCATTTAGGGTTGCTATATGATCTTGTATTTTTCTTGACTTTGCTAGGATGTCGTCGACATAGTCTTTGACTATTTTGTGAATCATATCATGGACTATTAGTGTCATGGCACTTTGATAGGTTGCTCCTGCGTTCTTTAGGCTGAATGACATCATGTTCCAGCAGTAGGTCCCCCACGGACAAGTGAAAGCAGTCTTATGTTGATCTTCTTTTGCTATCATGATCTGATTATATCTTGAAAAGCCATCCATCAATGATAGTATCTCATGCCCTGCTGTCATGTCAACTGTCATGTCAATATTGGGAAGTGGGAAATCATCCTTGGGACATGCTTTGTTCAAATCTATGAAATCCGTACAGATTCTAATGGCTCCATCAGGTTTTGAAATAGGTACTAAATTTGACACCCATTTTGGATAATCAATTGGTCATATGAATCTTGCATCTAACAATTTTTTGAGCTCCATTTTGACTAACAAAGTGATTTGAGGATGCATTTTCCTAAGCTTTTGCTTGATCGGCTTTGCTTCTGGGTATACTGCTAAATGATGGACAACCGTCTCTAGATCTAGCCCTGGCATATCAACATAACTCCATGCGAAGTTTATTTGTCTTTCCTTTAGGAATGCTACTAAGAGTTCTTGTTCTTCTGATAATAGTGATTCCACATAGAATGTGATATGCGGGGCCCCCTCGATTCCTAGGTTGACTGGATTGCATTTTTTGGCCAATACTATTGACTTCTCCTGATGAATAGCTCTTAAGGGAAGATTGAATCCTTCATCCTCGGGTGCCTCAAAGAGGTTTTCACCATTAGATACGTCCTTTCTTTTTACTATTTTCTTGTCAGAGAGTGCACAATGTGGTTTTCACTCAAGGACTTGGATATGATTCTTAGTTTCTCACTTTTGCGACTGAAGGATTCAATTGTTTCCCCATAATAGGCGTGTGTGTCTAACTCCATTATAAATCCTACCTTGTGATCTCCATCTAGAATATTATCCCTCAATCCCATGAATTCTGAGAGAGATTCATCATTTTCAAATGTATCGAGAATGGGTGATCCTTGTTGGTCATAGTCGATCAGTTGGGGGTAGACTAAATGGATCTCATGATTTTAAATATTTGGTTCAAAGGATATGGTACTAATCATACACCGGTTGGTATCTTCGAATAGCCTAGGTAGATTGGATAAGGCATCTTCGTCATTGCTACTAATATAGGGCTCAATTATAAAATTGTGTGTGTCCCTACCTGTGACTATTGGTGAGTGTACTTGTACTAGTACTAGCTAAGGAGAAACTTTAGCGGCTCTAACCAGAGGACTTTAGCCACGTATGATTATTCTCAAAGTGGCACATCCAAGACCAAGATTTGTTATGGGTCGCGTCTTTGGCATGATAGTTATTATGAGCCCATTTTCATTTTGTCCCAGTCTTTGATTTCGGTCATAGCCCATTGCAAGCATCATGTGTAGGCCTTTGCTTCTTTCGTCCATTGGTAAATTAGCTGCCGGTCTTTCATCTTGATACAACATGTGAGATGGATCTGCTTCAATGACCTCATGACCAAGGTCTCCCCATCTTGTGAATTCGAGATAATCCTTAGGATACGTTTGTGATGTGGAAGCTTGATTTTCTTGTGGGTGTCCTCGTGATCTAGGAGATTGTGGTAACTCTCCTATTACAAAAGCATTGTTAGGGAGCCTGTAACTTCCACAATTGTCCTCCTGGATGATGAGCTTGATGTCGGAGATGGTGGGGATGGCAGGGATGGTGGGTGTCTCTATCACAGAAGCAGACGCAAGAGTGGTGGGGTCAATATATGGTGTGGATGGGCCCTCATCATTCTTTGGTACTTGTGGGATTTTGTAGTACTTGGCTTCAAGATTTTTGCAATATGAAAACGGTTCAGGATCTCCATGAATGGTAACCTCTTGTCCATTATGTGTAAATTTCACACATTGGTGGAAGGTTGATGCTACGACTTTCATTGCATGGATCCATGGGCGTCCCAGGAGGATGTTGTATGGCAATTCGAGGTCCAAGACCTGACATGTGGTTTCCATAAGTGTTAGACCTACTTGGATAGGGAGCTTAATTATGCCCTGAGACACTCTTTCTTGGTCATCATATGCTCTTATTGTTATGCCTTTTCCTTTGTCGATGGAGTCTTCTGCTATTTTCAACTATTTGATAAGGCTAAGAGAACAAATGTTCAAACCTGCACCTCCATCCACCAAGACCCTTTTGATTTTGCTTTTGTTTACAATGGCTTCCAAGTGAAGTGCGCGGTTGTGAGATGGTTGGGCTAGGAAATCTTGGTCAGAAAATGTAAGGAGGTTAGGTGTTATGATATTTATGACCATAGCTTGGAATTGCTCCACATCGAGATTTGCGAGGACAGTGGATGAGGCTAATGCTTCCTTAAGGATCTTTTTATGTGCTAATGATATTTTTAACAACTCCATGATGGAGATGTGTGCTGGCATTCTTTTGAGTTGGTCTACAACATTGTAGCTATATGGAACGACTCTTGATGTAGGGACTCTATTTGGTTGGGATGATCCTGCAATGGTGACTTTTTCGCCTCTTGTGGTGACTCCACAATCTTCAACATGGGCGCCCTTGATATTGATGACCATGCAGTCTTCATTTAGGGAGGCAACGATTGATTCATAAAAATGATTTACACTGCCCTTCCCTTTATCATTTTTATTCCCTTTGTTTCCATGATTCGACATCAGATTCATGTAGATTTTAAGGTCTTGATTTCTTGTAGGTTGTTCCAGGATGATCCCACAATAGTGGTTTACAATTTTTGGCCAAACTGGACACTGAAATAAATTTTTTTAACTAAATCTTCACTTTCGGGCACCTATAGTGGCTAAACCGTGAGGAATTTGAAGATGATGCAAACTAGAGTTTCATGATATTTTTGACTATAAATTCTAAATATATTTTTTTCAAATTTTTTAGAATTATATTGCACTTCTTTTTCCATCTCCCTCGAAAACTATTTTTTTTAGAAAACAACATTTTTAAAAAGTGACGCTCACCGTATAACGCATAACTTTTTTTCCATAATGGATAAAATTCTAATTCTTTCAAATTTCGATTCTTAACTCTGATATCTAGTGTTTCCACTTGGTTAGATAGTTTTTTATTGAATATTTTTTCTTTAATCAAGTTTTGAATTCAAACCAATTATAATTCAGACATAGCACGACTGTATAACACATATTTTTTTTGTATGTATCAAAATTCAATTTATTTTTCTTTGTTGGATCAAAGACTTCAATATCTTGTGCACTAATATTTTTAATTTTCTTTTTTTAATAATCTACTATTTTTCCACATGTGCAGAACAAAGAGCTTGATTTTCGGTGAAAAACCTACATTCACAAGAAATAAAAAATAAATATAATAATTAAATTAAATTTATTTAAAATTATACCTTTTCGGAAGCTTATAATAAGAACTACATACTTGAAAAAAAATTAAATTAAATGAATTCATTTGATCCCCCAAAAGGTAAATCAAAAGTGGTTTTTTATCAACATTTTGATAGGTGTAAAGGAGACTCTATTATAGGTATGGTTTAAAACTAGCGGGATCCTATCCAAGGGGGTTTGATTTAAGGTAGTTTGATCAAACCCTCTTCAATTGGAAATCTTTAAATGGAACCTTTTAAGGCTTAAATCATTATATTTTCTAAAAATATGTGATTTCAGCAAAAATACGTTCCTCCCAGAAATTGTAAACTAGCTTTGTGGGATCACCCTCCACGTTTATGATTTTCTTGTCAATGAGATCTTGGATGATGTTTTTGAGTCTCGTGCAATTGTTTGTGGTGTGACCTTTTATTTTGTGAAATTTGCAAAGTTGATTCTCGTTGTACTAAGGGGGTTTGACATCGGGTTCTTGGTAATTTTCGAATGTAGGAGGCTAGATGAGTTTTTCGGAAATCAACTTTTTCATTTTGTCCTCCAATGGTTCCCCCAAAATCGCGTATTTACATTTTTGATAAGTTTTGCGTTGGGGTGGTCCTCTTTGGTTAGTGAGGTTATTGTTGGTGGGATTATTGGGTTGGTATGTTGTGTGATGAGTGTTTTGGCATTGTGGTTGGATTTGAGGTGCGGGTGTATTTTAGCATGGACCACTAATGACCACCTTGGCATCGACAACACCATCATTAATGATGTTCTTGTTTCTCGCCCATGTACGAGGTTTATCATTGTAATTAGATTATGGGTGGTTGTTTTGCGATTCGTGATATAACATTGATTCGGCGGGTTGGGTCACAAGGGCTGTTTCGATGCTAAGCGCCTTGGAGATTAATTGCTCATATGTGGTGATTCCTTGAACCTTGAGATGAAATGACAGACGAATTTCAAGGTTGGATATGATCGTGTAGACTTGTTGGTCTTCTGGCATGGTCCACTTGCTTTGATTGGCCTTGGATCGCCATCGTTGAAGGAATGAGGCAAAAGACTCATTCTTTCCTTGTTTTAAAGTGGAGAGTTCTTTGAGACTAACATCCATTGTAATGTTATATGCATAATCCCTAATGAATTTGTCTCTGCTTTCTTGGAATATTCTAATGCCTGCGGGTAAGTGAGAGAACCATTCTATGGCGGGACCTGCCAAGATCCTAGGGAATAGCCACATTAGATAAGTATCGTCATATGCAACCTCCATACTATGAACCTGGAATTCCCTAATGTGATCTTCAGGGTTTCCCATCCCTCGATACTTGTCAAATTTGGGGATTTCAAATCCCTTAGGGAATGGTTTCATGTATAGGCTCCTATCAAATGGATAGGGACACAAGCTGCTTTGTGTTTTAGTTGTTCACCCTGATTGTAGGTCGAGCACTTGTTGTGAGAGCAACCTGAGTTGTGTTGTCACATCACTTTGTGGATCAGGGGGTGGGATGAAAGTGTTTTGTGTTGTGGTTTGGGTCATGGGTTGGTTGGATGGGTTGTTTTGTGGTATCTACATAATCTGTCAAGCAAAGTAGGCTTCTACTTGCTTTTGTATGAAAGATGCCTATTGTTGGTCTTGTTGTTGTTGCGCTAGGATTTGGGCTTGTTGTTGCACTTGTTGCTGCTCCAACAACGCTTGTTGTTGTGCTTGTTGTTGTTCCCACAATGCTTGTTGTTGGGCTGCCAATTCTGTTGCTTCTTGTTGCTCTTGGTATTGCTTCAATGTTTGTTGATATTTCTGCAATTTCCCTGCTTGTGCAAGAAGTTGTGCTTGTGCTTGTGCTTGTTGTGCTTGATATTGAGATTGCGCTTGAGCTTGGGCTTGCGCTTGTGCGGCTTCTTGTTGCAATAATAGTTGTGCTTGACTGATCCTTTGTGCTTGCAATGCTTGGGCTGCTTGTTGTTGTTGTTGTTGTTGCAATAATGCCTAGGCTTGTTGTGCTTGTTGCACTTGTATTGCGGCTTGTGTAGCTTTGGCAGCTTGTTGCACGGCTTTTTGTTTCTGGACTTATTGGTATCCTCTTTCGAAAGTGGCTTGTAATGCTGCGTCGAATTGGTTTGATGTGGTGAATGTTGGTGGTGGTGGAGGTGGTGGTGGGTTTGGAATAGTGGTAGATGATGATGTTGTGTTGATATTTTCTGTGTTGGATAATGGTATTGATGTGATTGGTCCTTGTGAGACCATGCTTTGTGATGTGAGAGGTGTGTTTGATGGTGTTTCCATTGCTTGTTTGTTTTTCATTTGTTGTTGCAATATCAACGACAAATTTTGAGTGTTTGGTGCAATGCTTTGATTGACGGTTGGGATATGTGTTTGATTGATACTTGGTAGGGGAGGAAGCCCTAGACCAAGGAGTGGTGTGGATGATCATGGAAATGGAGGAAGAGGTGGAAATGTGAGTTGTTGTGAAAACGTCGTGGTGTCGAATATGCCCCCTTGTCCGAACATATCTCCTTCTTATTGTGAGTTTGTAAGAAGAGGTGTTTGTGGTGTTGCGTGAAAAATTGATGATGATGAATCATAATGGAATGTGAGAGGAACATTCTAGTGTAATGGGTTTTCAGGTATGCTTTGTTCCAAAGTGGTGTTTGTGTCCAAACTTTGATTATTAACAAGGGGATGTGATTGAAGAGCATTGAGAAATGTGTTTCCCTTGTTGACATTTGGTTGGGTTGGAGCAAATGAGGTTGTGATTTGTGGAATGTTTTGCGTGATATTTTGGGATGGAGGTGTGGATGAGATGGGGATGGTGGATGAGATTGGGGGAAATGATGTGTCCACGATAGTACTTACATCAAAATCCGACGGTAACTTGGCCCCTTGTTTTTCTAATTCAAGCATGTATAATGAAGGGTTAAGTCTCATCATAATGTTGATGATTCTATGGTTGTCTGGATTTTGGAGAATTTCGTCCATTTCCTCACGAGACATTGCTAAAGTGAGGTCCTCTCCTTGGTTTTCTTCTTGTGGGTTTTTGTGATGATGAGAGAGTCAATGGATTGCTTGATTCTATTGGATTCATTTATGCATTGGTTTGGCTAAGGTCACTTGAAGCGGGTGTTTCTTTGTTGGCTTCCATACTCTTCTTGTATTGAGATCTTGTTTGGACCATAAAACAAGGATCAAGAATATGGGAGATGAAATCTCTCAATTCTTTTGGTTGATCTCTATTTTATGTCCCAAAATGAAAGTTTTTAGGATGCTTTTGAGGATCAAAGGTGATGATATGATGATGATGTTAGGGGTGAATGATATGGATGTTCTTGGCTTTTGATGAATCTCGAATGAGACACTAGGATTTTAGGACTTTGGATTTTGATTTGTTTTGAGATTTTGTCCTTGATTTTTTATTTTGATTTTGATTGGGATATTTGAACAAAAAAGACCCTAAGATGTTTGATAATGATCTAAGGGATAGCTTTGTCCAAAGGATGATAATTTAAATATGTGTGAAGATAAGGATGCATCTACCCATACCTATTCAAACAAGATGATTGTTTTACTTAGGCATATGGAGAAGGATTCATCTACATACATTAAGCTAGACAAGATGATTTTGATAACTTTGACTAAGTATATGCAAAAGGATGCATCTACACATACTTAGCCAAAGGTGTTTTGATAAATTTTCTCAAGGACTTTGTCTCAATGATTTTGATGATGCTTTGTATTTTTCCATAAAGCCTAGTTTCAAGATTTTCCCAAAAGATGATGATGAGATGGATTTGTTTTGATGTTTCGATGGATGGATGAAAAAGGTTTTGATAAATGTTTTGATCCTAAGATGAACCTAAAAATTTTATACTTTGTTTGCCAAGACCTAGGTATTGAAGAGCATGCATATGCTTCCTAAAGACCTTTGTAACCAAGAAATGATTTCATTTGAACATTCATTTTCAGATTTCCAATGATTTTTGCTTTGGGATTTGTGGTGTCCTCAACACATATGGAAGTTTATTTTGTTTAGCTTTTCTTAATGTCTTTATTTTACCAAAAACACTCTTTGATTAAAGTTTCAAACTAAGATGTCCAATGTCTTAATTTCTTCAAACCCCACAAGATATGTTATGTGGAAATTTAATGAACTTAAGACAAGGGTTTTCCTATTGTTTACTCAAGGAGACAAATCGAGATGTAACCCAATGTTTAGAAACCTCTAAGGACATGAGTCCCAAGGGAAAGCAATAACATATGGATTGATTCAATGATATTTATCTCCAAGAGGGTTTGAAATTTGGATGATGTTAAGTGTTTGTTTTCTATTTGTTTTCAATCAAGCAATGTATTTTCAAACAAACTCACAAGCAATGCAACATCCTAGCTTAATGGGTACATTTTTCTTGGTGGGCTTGCCTCATGCCCTTCGTAGAAGAGATAATTTTACATGCAACCAAGGATAAAATATGAAGTTATGTTAAGAATGAAGTCTTAACCTCTATATTTCAACCAAGATCGGACATGGCAAGTAACTTCTTGGAATCTAAGTTCCAATGCACCACTTTGATAAACTCGCTCAATGGATCAATAGGCCACTACAAAACAAGGGTTCTATTTCAAACTTTCCGTTTGTAGGAGTTAACCCAACATGGCAAGAGTCCCCTTTCGGATCCATCTTGTCGGAGTCAACCGCGTGATATTGGCATTTCTTCCAATATCCACATTTATATCTCGGATGGAAATACTCTCAGGTTCAGAGTGTTACTGGTTGAGTCATTCCCTTAGGTGAGTACTTTTTCCCCAAGGCAGGCCCTCTAGGATAAACAAAAGTGAATGAAGAACAATATTCATAACTTGATCAATCCTTGTTAGCAACAAGGAAAAAGAATATACACAACAAATCCCCCACTCACACTCACATAAGAGTTTGTTAAATGTTAAGCCCAAATCGAAGTATGGAGGTGATTGCTTTGTCTTAACCCAAAGTCATGGAAAAGACCTTTTGATTCTCAAGATTTCTATAAAGCGCGAGAGAAGCGCATACGTCCTTTTCCAATGGCTTTAGTCTAAGTAAGCCCTCACAAAAAAACACAACTACACTTGTTCTTTTTAAACCTTCAAAGCAATATGTGAGTTCATTTTAAAGCACCAAATGAAGTGTGAGAAATTGCCTTGTTCAATTGTTAATCCAAAAACAAAATCTAGTAAGTCATTGATCCTAAGGTTCTTTTTAATCCTTTTACAAGAAATAAAAAAGAAGGATCATTTTTAAACCCAAATGAAAGCTAGTGTTCTAAAGAAAGAAAAGGATGACAAATTCTTGAAGAAGTGTTAAACAAACACTTAAGTGTTACAAAACACTTTGATTAAACCCCATATCATCTCCATGCTTCTCCTTCCTTTGCTTTTGGATTCTAACCTAAAAAATAGGAAATAATTAGATTCTGGAAAAAATACAAAAGTTAAAAAATGAGGAAACAGTAGATAAATAAGTCATGAATCAAAACACGTGCTAAAAACTAAATTCTCCCTTTTTCTGTTTTCCAGCGTCACAATTCGTGAAGGCGTCGCTATTTTTTCCTTCTAGCGGCACTCTTACAGCGCCGCTTACCAGTCAGCGGTGCTCTATGTCAGGGCAGAGAGCATGATTGTGTTGCTCTTTTCATCTAGCGGTGCGATTCTGAAAGCGTCAGAATTTTAAAAATTTTAAAATTGGGGGAGATCAGCGAGTCCAGCGACACGGTTTAGAATTTGTATTTTTTTGGCGAGATGAGCTCAACAGCGCTAAAACAGCAATGCTGACGAGCCCACAATGCTGAAACTGCGACGTTGACGAGCTCGCGGCGCGAAAATAGCAATGCTAATGAGCTCACGTTGGAATTTCCTGTGTGTCAATAAAAATGTAGATTTTCACAAAAAAGTTAGAATTAATGGAATGTGGCCCTCCTTCTAGCGCCAAATGTGTGAACCCAAGCCTAAGCACCTGCAAAACAACATGATTAAACAAGTTAAACAAGGAAATGCAAGCCTAAGCATGGATTCCCCATGAGATTCATTAACATAGCTCAAATTACGAAGAAAATGATGAAAGACACAATGAAATCACAAAAACAAGATTGAATCCTAATTAAGCAAGCAAGCTCCTAATCCCATGGGGGAATTGGTGCCAATTTGATGTGAAAATTGGCCCTTTCCCAATCCCTAAGATGCAAGTTTGATTATTGTTGAAGAGTGTTGAGCCACTTTTGATGATGAAGGTGAGAGCTCCAAGCCAAAAATCTGCAATAACCTAGCTAAGAAAGTTCAAATGATGAATGAAAATGGCTAAGTATTTTAGCATGGTAACTTTGCTTGGAATGTGGATAATAAAATGAGAGGAGTTCTTCATTTATAGGATTTCAAGATGGATGAATGCCCAAATTTGAGCAATGTGGGATTAACATTCATCCAATGATATTGTAGACATCCAAATTTGGACACTTAATTTATCCAAATTTATCACTTTTCGTCTAAACATCCTCTTATCCGAGTTAATTAAGTAATATTACTATTATTTAATTAATATCTTTAATTCTGCCAAATCCCTAAGGTATTTAATTATTAATTAAATACCTTACCCTCTTTAATCCTCCTTTCATCAAATAAATTAAATAAATATTACATTTATTTAATTCCTCACATGTCATTTTCATCTAATCCTAATCATTTCCTAATTTCTTCATTAAGGATGTGCACATGCCTAATCCTTGATTAGATGTGTCACATCCTCCAATTTTGCAAGTTGGCTTCTAATCCTCCATTTATCTCTAATTACTGATTAATTAAGCCTAATCATTCTCCAAGGAATTTTTAATTCCTTTTTATTCTTCCTAGATTCTCCTCTTTTATATGTGAATTTTTAATTCACATTCCATCCTTCCAAGGCTAGAACCTTGGACTTGTCCAATCTCCACATGTGACCAAGTCCCACCTTTTTGGAGCCCACCTTTTATCCTCTAGATCATCTTATGAATGTGAATTTTTAATTCACATTTATCCCAACCACCTTTCCTTTTCCCATGTAGATTTTTGAGGAATTCCAAAATTCCTCAAAAGTCCCTTTCACTCCCACTTGGGGACAAGAAATCCCTTTTTGTGGAAATCTCCTCACTCCCCAAGGTGCATGTCCTTTTTCCACCTCATGTACCTTCTTGACACCTCATTTACACCTCATATCCCTTGTCCACTTCACCATCTACATGTCAAGATGTGAGGGCTTGTGGGTTCTCAACCCACCATAGCCCTTCATCTTGGCCTTGTTGGAGCAATCTTGACCATTGAATTCTCTAGAGAATTCAAGATCCTCTATAAATACCCCCTCCTCAAGGGCATTTCCAACACTTTGCATTTTGATAACTACATGCTGTCCATTTGAATTCTCAAGCCTTTTCAATAATTTAACCATCTTTGTTAATCATTTTGCATATTGAAGCTTGCATTTTAGTAACTCAATCCATCATCTAAGGAGCACACAAACCAATCAAATCAAGGGCCAATCAAGGAGAAATCAACAGCAAGGAAGGCGAAATCATTTGTGTTTTATTTTGTCCATTTTCCTTATTGTTTATCACTCTTTTGGCTAATTTTGAGGTGTCTTTGGTATTTTATCACTTGCATTTTAAGTTGTTTTGCACATTTAGAGTAGGATAGATATCAAGGTATACATTTCTGGCATGCCCTGTGGGACCCACAAACGGGTTCTTATATTTAACCCTTGTTTTAGCTAAGAATTGTGCAGGAAAAGGTCGTAGAAAGGCGGAAACGCCCCTATTTCTACCGCAGAAAAATGGAAGCGCCCCTGTTTCTGCTGCAAAAAGGCGGAAGCGCCCTCTGCCTTGCTACAGAAAGGCGGAAGCGCCCTCTGGTCTGTTCCAGAAAGGCGGAAGCGCCCCACATCTCAAAGCTTTACTTTCCTCTAACGAGTTAGCTGTGATTAGGGATAAATTTAAAAAAAAATTCTAACATGTTTCTTGCAGTGGGAGGGGCACAACTTTCTTGTTTTCTTGGAAATCTAACAAGTTTGTTGCAGAAAGGCGGCTGTCCTTGTACGCAGTGCCCCACCTTGTACGCAGCGCCCCGCTTCTTACGTAGCGCCCCGCCTTGTATGCAACGCCCCACCTTGTACGCAACGCCCCGCTTCTTACACAGTGCCCCACCTTGTACGCAGCGCCCCGCCTTGTACGCAGTGCCCCGCTTCTTACGCAGTGCACCGCCTTGTACGCAGCGCCCCACCTTTTACGCAGCGCCCTCTGCCTTACCGCAGAAAGGCGGAAGCACCCCGATTTTTGCTGTAGAAGGGCGGAAGCGCCCCAAAACAACATAGTTTGGAAGGTAAAACAGTCATTTTTGCTTCGTTTTTGCTCCCGTTTTTTGTTGTTTTCAAATAGTAACCCTCTAACATCATTTTGGCAAGGATAGTGGTATTTTTTGCTAATTTTTTGCATCATTTTGTGGCAAAATTTGATGAAGGACGAAGAAGAAGATAGCTAACATTTGCTTGCAGGGCCATTTATTCGATCAAATTTTTGAAAAAGATAAAAAAAAAAATTAATTATCTTTGTTGTTTTCGAACATAGTCTAATTAGGGGGATTAAACTTTGCTGCTTGCTGTGATTGCTTGTTTTTGTGTTGCCCAAGGGGGCATTAATTTGTTTTCGCTTTCCCCTTGCACTTTGTGTGAGCCTGGGGAGTAGTTGGAAATGGTTAGTGTCTTCTTTCTAGTGGGACCTGCTTGGGGATTTCATCACCCCAAGGGACGATTCCAACCACGTGTACCGGCGGGGTATATAAAGGGGGGAGAATGAAAGTTGTACCCTAATCCAGTCACGTCGTAATTGGCAGAGCGTCGAAGCTAGGGTGATACCTAGATAGACGTGAAGAGTTGGTCCGAGCCTTTCAGTATCTCGCTGGGGTTCCCGACTTACGCTTGTGATGGACTGGTGTTCACGGTTGTGCCTCACATACCGAGAGTATATCGAGGACTCCCTAGAAGCCTTGTGCATCCTAGATTAAGACTTTGTCTTGCCATACCCTTAATATTAATCATAGGGTTGTGCTTGCTTGTAGTGTTTTCTGTGAAAAGTCTATGAAATCTTTGATATTTCGGCCTTACTTTGTCATTTTGCATCCTCGCCATAGCCTTTGCCATCAAAACCAAGTTTTGTCCCACTGTAGAAAGGGAGAAGCGCCCTTGATTCTACTGCAGAAAGGCGGAAGCGCCCCTGATTCTGCTGTAGAAAGGCAGAAGTGCCCCTGATTCTGCTGCAGAAAGGTAGAAGCACCCCTGTTTCTGCTGCAGAAAGGAAGAAGTGCCCCTGATTCTACTGCAGAAAGGCGGAAGCGCCCCTGATTCACTGCAGAACGCTGTCTACGCCCCTGATTCACTGCAGAATGCTATCTACGCCCCTAATTTTGCTGTCAACACCCTGAAAGTACCCCATTTGGATTCATTTACCCTCTAAATCACCACTTCATCGTTCCCAACCATTATCCCATCATCCTAAGTCTCCATTTTGTCATTTTAAGCCTCCCGAAACCTCCATTTTATCCATTTAAACCTCCATTCTATCACTCCAAATTTTCGTTAACCATTATAAATCCCCATTCATTCTCCACGAATCATCTTTAATCCACCTTCTTCATTTTAATTTTCCATTCACGAGTCCATACCCTCACCTAACAAACATTGCAACTTTACCATTCACATCCTTAAACACCATCCATAACCAAACCGTCCTAACCTTGTATTACAAAGTGGTTACCCAAATTGACTATAGCACTTGAAGTTGATTATTAGTCTTTAACTTCAACCCCAATCAATTCGCTTTCATCTTAAGGTGAATTCGGTGTTGTAAGTTATCATCCTTGGCCCAATCAATCCATTCCTAGCTTAAGGTGGATTTGGTGCCGTAATCATCCTATTAATCAATCAAAGCTCTAGGGTCAACAAGGGTAACCTCACGTGGTCAAGCTTAAGGTCTCTCTCTCACATCTTTCATCAAATCCAATCCAATCCAATCAAATCTAATCCAAATCCTAATCCAAATCCAATCCAATCCAATCTAATCCAATCATGCTAAATCCAAATCCAATCCAATCCAATCCAATCTAATCCAATCCAATCCAGTCCAGTCTTGCCAAATTCAAATCCGATCCCATCAAAATCAAAATCAATCCCATCACATCATCCAGTCATCCTAATCTGAGCTTTTGTCCAACCCTGATCTGAACTTGACCAAAATCCCGATTTGAGCTTTAATCCATTTCCATCCAAAATATTTGATCCATTCTATTTATGCTTTCATCATCATGAATCCTTATCCTCCATCAATAGTAGTCAAGGGAAACTCTAATTGCATTGATGACGATAAAGAAAGTCTTGTTGATCAAGAGGTATACGACATAGATCCCATTGACACTATCATCTCTAGTAATCTTTCTCCACCCGCTTTCCAAAATCCAATCACCCCCTCGAGTTCTCCCATTATGTCTTCATCCATGCCTAATCACGTTGCTTCTGCTACTTTTGACAAGGGATATCCATCATGTCCATCATACCCTTCATCTACATCATCCTCTTATCCAACATCTGCATCCTCTTATCCTAGTCTACCATCTCAATACCCCTATCCTAATCCCCCATCCACATCCTCCTATCTAAATCCTTCATCTGCATATACCCACTACCCTAATCTTCCATGCCAATCTACTCACTCTAATCCTAAATTCGTATCTTCCTATATTAATCCTACATCCACCCCCTTTTACCTTAATCCTACATCCACATATCCTCATCCTAATCCACCATCCCAATACCCTTATTATAATTCATCCCCCACATCCTCTTGTCCCACTACACCACCTATATCCTCTTGTCCTAATCCACAATCCATGTCCCCCTATCTTAATTCACCACTCCAATATCCTTACCTTAACTCTCCATCCAATCCTAGTCCTCCATCTACTCCTAGCCCTCCATCCAATCCTAGTCCTCCATTTACTCCTAGTCCTCCATCCACTCTTAATCCCCCATCTACTCATAGTCCTATATTCAATTCCATTCCTCCATCTAACCCTAGTCCACCAATCCATAATCCCTCATCCATTTCTACCACCCTAGCCAAGCCAACCATATGCAAGTCTCTCGTTTCAGAAATTCTCCAAGGACTTATAACAAAGAAGCCACCCCCAACTCCACATCTTGAAGTCATGGAACCGTGCCATCCCAATCCATCATCCACGATAACTAGTGATGAGAGCCTTCTCCATACCACACCTATCATTATTGTTACCACCCCTAGCACTGATCAAACCATTGAAACCATTGAACCCACTAAATCCATTGAACCCACATCTCCTACTATGAGAGCCACTGAACCCATCGAAGACACCCAAGTCCAATCCACTCCCTCTACTCTTAGATCCACCCAGTCCATCAAAGACACCCAATTCCAATCCACTCCCTCTACTCCTAGATCCACCCAAATCCAATCCGCTCCTCCCACCCCTAGTAGCACCAAAACCCATCCCAATGAACCTCATGGATCTTCCGCCCCTCCATCTTCCCCACTTGAAGAGTCCCAACAAGACTCCGTTACCATGCCTCCCGCACACGATGAGTCATGCCAAGAGTCTAATGCAAAGCATGCCATCATATCCCCTTCTCCAGATCAAGATCCTACCATCCCATCTAGTCCACCTCAAGATCACAGTCCCCCATCCATTCCATCCCATGATCCCCTTGTCATTCAAGCTTCCACCACTCCATCTCCATCTCCATATCCATCACATGAGCCTACTACCACAAATCCAGATCCTATCATGGCCCCTACTCCCTCTCCTAATGTTTCTATCCCATCATCTCCTTCTCATGATCCCCCATCATCGCCTAAAAATGCTATCCCCACACCACTTACATATCCCCTTGGTCCTCTCACATTCCTCCATGGTGGTCTCCTCGCAGAAGAAAAACAAAGCATATACACCAACCCTCCTCTTCCACCTAATAATGAACTCGCATCATTCTTCTAGAATAACAAAAATCTTGTCCTAGATCGAATACTCAAGAGAATGAACTATCAAGGAAAAGGTTTAGGTCTTCATGAGCAAGGTATTATAGAGCCCATCCAAGCTAAAGAACACTTGTATCCACAAGGTCTTGGATGTACTACTCACGACTCGCAATCCAAAAATGTTGGTACAACCTCTAGATGTCCTCAACGAGCCTCTTCGAAAAGAAATATCGGCTCTTCCCATCGCCCCACCAGATCATATGTGGCCATCCCTCCTCCTCTATTGTATCACCTCAAAACAACCGTCCATATTCCTCCTTCATCTGCTCCATCCATTTTGGGTCCTTACATCCCTCCATCTACCATCTCCAATCCTCCATCTACCATGCCCTTGTTTCCTCTAGGCCCTACGTCTATTTTGGGCCCCTATATCCCAAAATCACCTCCTCCATCTCATCCTATCCATCCCCTCATCCATTCATCACCTATCCATCTCATCCATCATAAACATCCCTCTCACATACCCCATAGTCAGGATCAACAAAGGCACTTACCTAAACATCCTCCATCTACACATAATCCCCATACTCCTACCTCCATCACCCCACATCATCCATCTCCTCACACCCA
>VDFB02283953.1:0-29273 GCA_007258455.2 Sequoia sempervirens | reverse complement strand
TATTATTTTTTTTCGAAAAATAATTCCGACCCAGTTCCTTATTTTTCCTAATGAACAAAACCCATGTTTTGAAATTTTCAAAATTGATTTTTGATTTTTACACCTAAGCTTCCAGAGGCCATAACTTTTCACTCGGGTGTCTGTTTGAGCTGAAATTTGATGGGTAGTTGCGTTATGCGATAACGAGTGGATTTCCAATTGGTTTCTTTGAAAATCGTTGGAACCTGTTATGACCCATTTTCAGGGCCTCAAACTTTCATCTTGGCCCTCAAAATCCCAATTTTGTGTTTTTCTCCAGCATTTTGAAAAATTGCTTTCACTCATAGCTCAAAATGCATATCTCGAATCTGGGATGTTAGTTGGCAATTCATCCTATCTCACCAATGGGTATTTCTTGGAAAAAATTTGGACTCTCAAACGTATGACCATGAAGTTTCCTAAAATGGCAAAATTTGACAATTTTTGAAAATTGTCAAATCGGAAAAAATCTGATTGTCAACACCTCACGCCCTTTAAACCCTGGAACTTGGTGTAGAATCAACCCCATCACATCCTCCAATCATTCTCATCTTCACTCCAATCCTAATCTGAGCTTTCATCTAATCCCAATCTGAGCTTAACTAAAACCCTAATCTGGACTTTAATCCATCTACCGTCAAGATCTTTGGATATCAAACAAAATCTTACAATTCCTCCCTCCATCTTCTTCAATTTTTTCCTATTCATCCATTCTAATAAATCCATTCACTCATTCCATGTAACCATTCATCTACTTCGAACCTTCATCTATTATCTCAACACTTCATCGAACCTCCTATCATCTCAAACATTCATCAAACCTCCTTCTATCATTTCAAACTCTCATTCCATAATCTTGATCAATCGTTCCCACCCTTCACCTTCTAGATCCAAGAATCAGTCATCTATCCATCCGGTCACCTTTTCCTCATCCAAATCATTATCCCTCTATCCAATCCTACTCACACAATCTTTTTCCTCCCCCCATCCTCTCCCCTCATCCCATCTCATAATCCCTTGTCATTGGTATCTAGCTATAGGCTTTTCCCCATGCAATACAATGTCATCCATCTTATCGTCATCACTTTTGCTTCTTTTGCACATCTGTTCTATCTCATCGTTCATCACTTCATCATTCATCTATATGGCCTGTCCTTTGCCCACTTCATCTTTGATGATTTGGATAACTATCCCATCCCTGAGCTTTATATAGTCACTATCCTCCAATCCAATCCAATCCAACAGGTCTATCTTGTTCTGTCATGTCAGTTCCATCATTTTAAACCCTTATCTAGGGTTATCTCATCATCTTTCATCCATCACTTGTCTGTGGCCCTTTGTCGAACTACGTTGCCCCTGCACTTTCACGTAGGCAAGGTCGATAATTTGATCCGCCCCCGGGGTTCCATCATCAATCTTCATTATCGTCTATCATCGGTCTTTCTCCTTTTGTCCATCCTATCTTTACCATCCATCAAGGTTTCCATCTTAGTCAGTCATCCACCTTTTATCGAACTACGAGGGCTCTACGCTTTTACGTAGGCAAGGCTAATCTTTGATCGGCCCCTGAGCCCCTAAGTCTTTAGGGTGTGTCAGTCCCATTTCTTGTCTTCCTTGTGTCGTGCCATCAAGCTTTTCCCTTATCTAGCCAGTTCTTCACAAACGAGATCCACTTGTATTATGGAATCCAATCAATTTTGAACATCCAGTGTCATCTCGATCTTTTAGTTTAGTATCCATCATTGGTCTCAACAGGATGCATCCTTCCTAACAGACCTCATCAATCCCATCCATCCCCTTGATCCTATGGCAAAGGACGTTTGAAATTGATTGCAATCTTTTGATGCTTTTGGCTTTTTTTTATCATTTGAGCTCCCTATCATCACTTGTCAAGGCCGCCATGATCCATCATATTATGGCGTGTTTTGATTGGTCCACATAGGGGCATATCTTAATCTTTTTATGTCTATTTTTTTCTTCTTGGTTGTCCCACATAGTACCCACCAAGATCCCTGAGGTCTTGTGTTCTGCTGAGGCATCCTTGTGTGCTTGTAGTTATCTCAATACCTGGCCCGACCAAGGTCTTTGTGACTTTGGGGTGTTGGGATAGCCTTCTTGTTTGTTGTGTTTATCTCTTGCATTAGACAATATTACGCCTTGGTTCCACATACCCTGGCACTTGGTGTCTTATGCTATAGCAAAAATCGGTGCTCCGAAGATGGAAAAATGCATTAGGATTGCATTTCATTCTCCATTCCATCATTTTGCATATATCCCCCATCCTCTTATATACCACAATCCCCCCATCCATTCATCCTTCATCCTTATCTCACATCTCTATACAACCCCCATCCATTCCATTTAGCCTGAATCATCTAATCATACCCTTGGTCTTGTTCTCAATCTCGTTACCAGCCTTGACCCATCATCATCATCATCCATTAGTATCCTTCCCTATCCCTTTGGTGTTGTTTTGGTATGTATCCTTCCCTCATCAACAACACTTTCATCATCATCATTGGGAGGTATTCTTCCCTATCTCTTTGGTGTTGTTTTGGGATGTATCCTTCCCTCATCAATAACACTTTCATCATCATCATCGGGAGGTATTCTTCCCTATCCTTTAGTGGTGTTTTGGGATGTATCCTTCCCTCATCAATACCACTCAGTGGGATATATCCTTCCCTATCCTCGCGTTGTTTTGGGATCTTTAATTCCCTCATTGACAACCCTCCATCCATCATCAACCCATTTTGGCTTGTACCTTGACTGGGGCAACATCACCTTTTGTCCTCAAATCTATTTGTGCTTCATCCATTTCCATATCACTTACTCTCTTACCCATCACCTTGCATCATCTTCCTCATCTCCCCTTGCATCACATCATCTATTTTGAGAGCACACACGTGTTCTCTTCAACCCGCATGTCCTCTCGAGGGGGCATCCTTCATCCCTAACTCTTCATCTTTACCCCCATCGTCTTCCTTCCTAGTCATCCCTTTGATGACTGGGGCATCTTTTCCAATCTAACCTACATCTTCTTCTAGGTTCTATATTTTAATATTCTTTGGAAATGATGCTACTTACGTACTTACCATCTCCAAAAGAGGGGCAAAATAGACATCCAAAATTTGGACAATTAGTTTATCAAATTTATCACTTTTCATCTAAACATCCTCTTATCGAGTTAAGTAATATTACTATTATTTAGTAATATCTGTAATTCTGCCGTCTAAGGTATTTATTAAATACCTTACCCTCTTTAATCTCCTTTTTATCAAATGAATTAAATAAATATTACATTTATTTAATTCCTCACATGTCATCTTCATCTAATCCTAATCCATCTCCTAATCTCTTCATTAAGGATGTACACATGCCTAATCCTTGATTAGGATGTGTCTATCCTCAACTTTTGCAAGTTGGCTTTCTAATCCTCTATTTATCCTCTAATTACTGATTAATTAAGCCCTAATCATTCTCCAAGAATTTTTAATTCCTTTTTATTCTTCCTAGATTCTCCTCTCTTTTTATGTGAATTTTAATTCACATTCCATCCTTCCAAGGCTTCTAGAACCTTGGACTTGTCACAATCTTCACATGTGACCAACCTTGGACTTGTCACAATCTCCACATGTGACCAAGTCCCACCTTTTTGGAACCCACCTTTTATCCTCTAGATCATCTTATGAATGTGAATTTTTAATTCACATTTATATCCCCAACCACCTTTCCTTTTCCCATGTAGATTTTTGAGGAATTCTAAAATTCCTCAAAAGTCCCCTTTCCTCCCACTTGGGGACAAGGAATCCCTTTTTGTGGAAATCTCCTCACTCCCCAAGGTGCATGTCCTTTTTCCACCTCATGTACCTTCTTGACACCTCATTTACACCTCATATCCTCTTGTCCACTTCACCCTCCACATGTCAAGATGTGAGGGCTTGTGGGTTCTCAACCCACCATAGCCCTTCATCTTGGCCTTGTTGGAGCAATCTTGACCATTGAATTCTCTAGAGAATTCAAGATCCTCTATAAATACCCCCTCCTCAAGGGCATTTCCAACACTTTGCATTTTGATAACTACATGTTGTCCATTTGAATCCTCAAGCCTTTTCAATCATTTAACCATCTTTGTTAATCATTTTGCATATTGAAGCTTGCATTTTAGTAACTCAATCCATCATCTAAGGAGCACACAAACCAATCAAATCAAGGGCCAATCAAGGAGAAATCAACAGCAAGGAAGGTGAAATCGTTTGTGTTTTATTTTGTCCATTTTCCTTATTGTTTATCACTCTTTTTGCTAATCTTGAGGTGTCTTTGGTATTTTATCACTTGCATTTTAAGTTGTTTTGCACATTTAGAGTAGGATAGATATCAAGGTATACAAATATGGTGCCACTTGTCAAGCTATGAATGGATGATGGTTGTGCAAGATTTGGGGTTTGTGCCAATAAATGCGAATATTTGAAATTTAAATTTGTTGAAATGACATGTAAGAGGGAAGGGAAAATGCAATAAATTCCACTTGGCTCAAGGCAAAGGATATGTAAGAGATCTTAAATGCCTTGTTGGATGTACATGTTGACTTGGATCAATTTGAATTCAAATTGAGAGAATATTCCAAAAAGATGCCATGTGAGGGAAAATAGGGATTTAATAAATGAATTAAATCTATTTTCAATTGTAACTCTGCATTATCTAGAGGATGTGACATGAGATGAGTTAAATTAATCAAGGTGTTTAATTAATTTAACAGGAGATTAGATGATGTGACTTATTCGACTCAAATTTATGGATTTATTTAAATCAAATAAGAGAGGAATATGAGGCTAATTAAATAAATATTTTGATTTATTCAATTAAAAGGATGGTATTAGATTAAATCAAATAAAGTTTTATTTATTTAATTCAAATGAATAGACTTAGACGGAATGAAATAAATTGCTATTTAATTAAATAGGGATAATTAATTAGATTGATTGATTTAATTAACAAAGAGGAACTTAATAGACAAAACATATTTAATTGTTAATATTGATGAATTTAATCAGATAAGGGAATTTGATTAAAGGGTTAGACCGAGGAATGATTTAGGAAGAAATAGTGTTAGTAAGTTAGGATCGAATGCACGATGTCAATCAGTATATTTTTGATGTCTACACCTTGATTCCACCTTCGTAAATCAAGTAGAATTAAGGGGGGGCATACATCTACCCTCGAATTTGATTTCTAGAAGTATATAAGAGGATATTTGAACAACTAAAAAATTCATGTTGCAGGATGTAGTTCCTAACATGGTACAATTTATCCCGTGTTGTGAATGAACCTGTATGAGTATCCTTCTATGAAACAGAGTTTGTTGTTTGGATTCATTTAGCTTACATATGCACGTAGAGTAATATGGGTGCTAAAGTGGGGGATAAATGTAATGTAGAAAATTGTATGCTCTTGAAAATGGTAAAATTTCACACTTAATTTGGACCTATTTTAGCACCTTTGCATTAAATATCCCTTTAAATCATCAGTAATAGGCCCCTGAGACCCTTTATTTTGGATCTTGAGGCTTATTTCAACTAAAAACCCAACAAAATAATCAAAAATACTTAAATTCTTAACAACCCACCCTGAAAATCTAGGGTGGGACTCATACACCACCTTGGGCATATGAGTCCCCCTAGGTGGGACCCATACGCCACAAGTGGTGTATGAGTCCCATTTGGGGCCTTTTTATAGTTTGACCGGGAAATGTAACTTTTTAATTCAAAATTTTGGTTGATGTCATCTTTTGAGATCTAAATAATGGTAAATTGGGTGTATTGCCTATATAAACAAGCTTTTAAGTCATTATTTCATCTAAGCAAAAGTTTTAGAAGAGAAATTTCAAGATCCAAGCATTCAAGAGCATTCAAGCATTCTTCACAAGAGCATTCAACAGAAAATAATCAACAAAGTTGAAGTCTTGGAGCAACATTAATTTATTTTTTTGTAGATCTTGAAGCTCGCTTTCATTCAAGATCTAGCATTGTGAAGGGTTGATTATGGTTTTCTATGTTGAATCATGATGGATTTTAGGTTGGGGAGATGCAACTAGCCACCAAGCCAAGCCTAATGACTTATTTCCTAAGTGATTCCATCCTCCATTATCACTCTACATTTAGCGTAAGGAAGGTACATGCATCATCATGGCTTATTAGGGTTATTTGAAATTTTTCAAAGTGAGTCATAACATCCAAGATTCATTCATGCATCTCATTCTTGCACATTAGAATATGGTTGCATTGTATTTTCAAATTTCCTAATCTTAGACATACTTAAGGTTAGGGTTTATGTTAACATTTGCATTCAAGATTCATTGTTTCTATCAAGGTTTAATTACCAAATTAGGGGTTTGACTAAGGAAAACTCCCCATAAGCAAATCAAGTCTATATTTTATTTTACGGGTCTTTTTTATAGGTTCAGATCTAGAAATCAGTTTGGAAGAGAAGAGCAGAGGTTGAAGCACAAATCTAAACTTTAAATTCCCAAAAAGGCATAATGGGACTAATATGCTAGAAGTGGCATATGAGTCCCACTACAGGAAAAATTTCTAGATTTTTGCATATCCTAAATCTACACCGCCAAGAACCTGTTCCAGACCAAAAAACCTAGTCTGGGATTGATACACCCAAAGTGGCATATGAGTCCTAGGGTGCCTTAATTTTAGGATTTTTAGTGTTTCAGAGCTCATTCTAGTCTTCTTCAAGTTTCCAGGTGCACACCCCTGATCTTCCAATTCTCTGTTCTAATTTACATGCATGTTAATGTTATTTAGTGAAGTATTGCATCATATTAGGGTTAAGCAATAGATCTTTCATTTCATTAGTATTTACAATCCCTAGCTAGGTGGTGAACTCTTTAGTTGATAATCAGGCCCTAGGAAAACCCTATTGTATGATCTCTTTCTCCTTTGTACACCTTAGGTTGAGATCTCAAGGGTTTTCTTTGAATAAGAGAGTGAAGATTGTTATTCTATCTCCCAAGCATAGAAGCAAACAATTTTCCATCTTTCATTATGCCATATATCTAGGAAAATTTTATAGATACATGATTTCCAACTTTTTAACTAATGAAGTTTGGATTTAATTTGGGATCCCTTAGTAGAGTAGGCATCACCTACATAATATGGAACTTATTAGTCATAAATTTTTTGAATGACATGGGAAAATGTACCACTTTGAGCTAAACAGAGAGTTGGTTGAGTTCTAATAACATAACTATGTAGGGTTTACAATAAAAAATTTCCAACTATTGACTAAAAAATATGAGGAAATAAGTAATGAAAATAATGTTGTCAAACAACCATTCAATCTATCCATAATCATCTTTTAGATGTCACACCATATTCCAAACATGTTAGACACAAGCAAAGATATAATTATGTTATAGGAATTATGTGTTAAAAAGAATTGAATCTTTTCAACCTTACAATTTTATAGGCCCCATTCAATCTTGAATTAGATAGTGAGTGATGTAAAAGGAAACAATACAATATTAGTTCCACCACAAGAAAAAAATAACTAGAAAAGAAAAAGTAATGTTACACAAACACCATGGAAGGATCAAGTTCCTTAATGAAAAATTCAAAACTACTACACCAATGAGATCAAGTGTGCCAAATTTTAGATGTGTTTTAGTGACCAAAATTAGGTTCATAAAGGCTCAATCTAAATTATGCATGTAAAACCTTGTTTGAGCCCTCTTGATCAATTTTCAATGTATCAAAATATTATCATATGTCTTAGATGCCATAGTAATCATATTAAAGTCAATGTTATTAAAAACCCATAACATGAGTAGAAGATCATTTACAATCCACCAAAATGAAAAAATCCTTTAGTCAAATCACTAGAGGAATAGATATTAAGATGAAATATTAGTTATCAATATTGAAAAGGGCCCATAAATCTCTATTAGTTAGTTCACAACCATGGGTACAATTTGGCATCAGTAAATTCTACCATGGAACAAGACCTTATTCATGATTACTATTGAAAAAATAATACCTAAGCACATGACATGACACATGACTAAAACCAAATATCCAAAAACCTTATTTTTTGAAAGATAATATCCAAAGAAGAAAATATTTTTCAAAAATATCACACCATGAATTTTTGGTTTGGTTTTATCAAAACAATTGTAGTCCATGAGATACAATTCATGAGGTAAGAGCACAATGGGATATTTCCTTAGAATCTAACCCTTGCAATACAAAAAACCTATTCTTTGCCAAACTATTTTATTTGGCCTAAGAGAAGGCACGAAATTGAATCTACATTCTTTTAGGAGCATATTATCCAAGTCTTCAACATCCTAAGGAGGGATATGAGGCTGTCAACCTCCATTAAATTGTTGCACAATTAAACTTCTCAAGATCACCAAGGAAAGAACCCTCCCAAGAAGTGGAATTCTAAGAAACCAAGGTGTAGGGGCCTCTTTAACATACTCACTAGAGGTTTGGGTAAGAATTAGTTGAAGTTCAATCATTTTATTTTCTTTCTCACTTGCCTATGATTGAAAGGACTCCTATGAGATTTACTTTTTTTTTCGCTAACAACAAAGCAAGAGGGACATTATTTTGTATATTTAATGACAACGCCATTGTTGGGACCAAGATTGGAATGAGAATTGTTATGGGCCCCATTACAACCATTTTTATGGTCATTAACATTAGTCAACCTCTCTCCTAGTTTTCTTGCTTCAAGTGTTAGTTTATATGTTAGCTTAAGCTTGAAGGAATCTAGAGGGCAGTCTATAATTTTGTTCTTAGAGGCTTGACATTGAAAGAAAAGGTTAGGTAGGTTTATACATAAAAAATTCTATACATGGCACATCTCAACTATCTATGTACCAATTGTTTCTTCTACATCTTGAGCAAGGTTATTTTTGAGGAAAGTCTATGTTGTGATCTAGCAAAATAAAACTATGTTGGTTTAACATGTATAACCCAAGCCCAAGAGAGGACACAATGTGGCTGAGGAAGGGCCAAGATGACAAGGAAAAATATGATATTTGATATAAATAGACACCTTAAGAGCTTGTTAGTTGGTCATTAAGAATTCCCTTATCGAGGGAGATAAAAAAAGTAGTGAGCTACACATGTAGTAGGGACCATGCCACATGAATACATTTGAATGGTTAGCTTCTACAGAGAAAAAAATAAATAAGACTTTTATTAAATTCTAGATGTAACTTAGCTTAACCCTATGATGAACTCACACTTGATGATGATATAGTTGTAGAGTACGCCTTTAGATGGCATAAAACTAAAAAAATAATCAATGAGTATAAAATCCATTTACAAACATTATCAAAATTGAGCTCAACACTTGAACATTCAATGGGTTAATGGAGCACTTTTCATGGAACTCTTTTCACACAAAACTGTGAGATTTTCTTAGTGTCATCATTTCTTGTTTGAATTCCTAACATTTTGACATTAATAATTGAAACAAACTACTTAATGCTATTAAAAAGAACCACCCTAATTGTTAGAAACCTAAAAATATCATAATAAATGCAAACAAGATAATAAATTTTACTAAATTAGTAGGTAGTTTGAAAAAACAAATAACACAAGCATGCAAACTAAAACCAATCTTACTCATAACTCACCTTTAAAAAATGAGTTGAAATGTATTAATAAATAAAAACCCATATGAGAATTTGACGCGGATGAACAAATTGTTGAGAGAATATTGCTTACTGACTATTAAAATGATTGATAGAGCTTTATCCTTGATGAAATTATAAAATATATATCCTATGATGAAATCACCAATTATATTTGGCTCGAGACATTGTTAGACACGTTTAAGACCAATCTTAACTAGATAGTGCCGCCTCTCAATACTCTTTTTCAAATAAGGAGTTCCTTTAATGGATGACTCACTCCTTACCCAAGTCAACCTCTCTCCTAGTTTTCTTGCTTCAAGTGCTAGTTTAGATGTTAGCTTGGACTTGAAGGAATCTAGAGGGTAGTTTATAATTTTGTGTATAGAGGCTTGACATCAATAGAAAAGGTTAAGTCAGTTTATATATAGAATAGGCTTTACATGGCACATCTCACCTATCTATGTACCAATTGTTTCTTCTACATCTTGAGAAAGGTTAATTTCTAAGCAAACTTTATGTTGTGATCTAGAAAAATAAAACTATTTTGGTTCAACATGTATAACCCATGTGCAAGAGTGGACACAATATGGATGAGGAAGGGCCAACATGACAATCAAAGGCTTCCGGAATTGGGCTGAGCTTCATTTTCCACAAATCACTGTAATCGCCAACCGTCATCGCTCTGAATGCGGAATTTAGTGTTGGGAAGTCCTTCAGATGATTGAAGCCCTCCAAAACTCGGTGCCCATCCATGCTATACCCCACCTCAGGCGCTATTTTAAGACGCTGGCACTTTCTGCGGTTGTTCTTGTTCTGCTTTCGTTGCAGTGTAGCTGCTGCTTTTACGGCTAAGGCAGCCATTTCTGAGGAGGGCAGGGGGTTTTGCAACTTTTCCTGAGGCAGAAGAAAATAGAGTTGACCCACTTGTAATTGATACCCTGCAGGAAGGGGGATTAAATACTGATCAAAATCCATGGAATCAGAATGGGATACGAAGAAGCCTGCTCTTTCTCTTAAAATTTCTGCTACTTTCACCGGCTCTGGAAATTCCCTTAGGCCACCATCATCTAATATGAGCTTGGCGGTCGGATGAGTTACTCGACAAGATAAGCAGCTGCCCATCAAATAAAATTGGATATGATGTATGAATAAAAGTGTTCTCTGTACCGTGTGTCCCCCTTCCCCCCAGACAAAATTTATAAGGATGGATGGACTCAGTCTCCTTTCAACGATCAATAAGCATGACCAAATCCATCTACTGACGTAAGCGAAATCGTAATGGAATCTAAAAAGTTAGATTGCTGGAGAAGCTATCTGAGAAATTCATCATATTTTTGTTCTACTTTAGAATATAAATTGTAGAAAAACCCTACACAAAAGATCGGCTTATATGGAAACGAATGATCTAAGCCCACTAACATTCAATTTTGAATCAAAATTACGGCAGTTGAAGTCAAACGGGCATTTTAAATCAAAAGTAACGTACTACAAGTCAAACGAACTTTTGACCCAATTTGCCATCTGGTGATAGGAAAATTTTAAGAAACACGTAAATTTTGGGATAAGTGTTTCTTATTTATTTTAGTGTCTATATTCATGGATGTATGAAGGTAGAGAAGCTTCTTCTAATTTTCATTGTTTTAATTAAGTAATTTCATAATGATAGTGTTGTTATTGTCTTGATTGATGATCTCTTTTAAAGAAGAGTTTAATAAAAAATTTAGAGATCAAGTAAATGTTTCTTGTCATTTTGGTGTTTATATTCATTGACTCATATAGATAGGGAGAAACTTCTTCTAAATTTGATTGTCTAATAAGGTTTTTGAAATTGTATTAACCAAATAATTTTATTAGTAAATTTATAACAAGATTTTTTATAGATACCAAAATAGAAGATAGGGTTTACAATAATTTTCACGTTTTAATTTATAAATTTAACTATAAACTAATTCCTATTTAAGAAAAAATAAATTTATTATACTTAGAAATTAAATGTTATAATTGAGTCAAATTTAAATGAATTATTTCTAAGCTTTATTCGCATTATGAATGCATTTCTTTATTTATTTTTATAATAAAGTAATTATGAGGAATTATATGTGTTAATTGGCCACTTATATTTCTCCTAGCTAGAAAAAAATAGTATGCATATTAGAGTAAATGCATTCATTTGTTCCCTACCTCTCAAGATCTACCATAAGGAATATCTTAAAGAAGTGACAAATGTGAGAGTTTAAAGTCATTTCCAAGTACATGTTAAGTAGAGAATACGCATCATAGACATGTATGAAGGTCTAAATTTGATGACTATATGGGTGTATTTATACACTTTCACCAAAATGTACACATAAATTTTTAATAAGACTTCTATCAAATGAAAAGAATTTTTTTTTCCATGCCCTCAAAAGTGCTACTATGTCTTATAATTGCAAAACTTTTCCCTAATTTGTTGAAATTATGATTTTTTTTAAATGTGCCAAAATAAGATGATTCTTATACATGAGCTAGTCACTATCAAGTTATAACAAGGACTTACACCTCTTTTTCTTTGGTTCCCACAAACTCTCATCATTGTGAAACTATGTCACATTCTCTCTTAGATCTACAATCACAAACTGAGTTGTCAAAGCCAATTCACCTTTTCATTTTTTCTACCTTCTATTTATACCTCCCCTTCTAAATTACTTTCTACTCTAATATTTTTTATATTTTATTAACCCTCTTTCCCTATACATGATATCACAAAACCCAATCCTTATTCCTCTTCTTCTTATGTCAATATTGTCTCTCTCATCTAGTTATTAACAATTATGAGATTCAATCATGCTCTTCCTAATTTATTTATCAACATTCATAAAACTAATGAAATTGTGCCTTCGAAGTCCTAATCATTTCTTTTGAATACATTATATAATTTTATTACTTCAAGGGTAAATATTTCATCTACCTTACTCTAGGGATATTTGTTCCTATCTTGTCTAATTTGTTTCCCATTTCCTTGCTCATGAGTTTTAAGGTGATGTGCTATCCTTTCCAAACCCAACTCTTCCTATTATCTTTCTCATTGACGGGTGGTTTAGCACTCACCAACTCAAATAAAACACCATTGTATTATATAACTCCTAAAATAAAATTAAATCTCCTCACTTGATCTATATCACCAAGTCATGTCCATGCAAGATGAATCAATGGTCATTATGATGTTATTCCAATTTAAGGGCCGTATGATGTATCTAGGTCAATTCAAACAATAATTTTTTTATTCCATAAGAAGATAAGAATTTTTTGATCTATCATTCAAGATTCAATTACTTTACATTTATTACATTGTGTACATGGATCACTTTATACTAAGAAATAAAAAAATAGCAATGATTAGCCACATGCAATCATAAAAGATATAGATTTATGACAAAAGGTTATAATTTTGTCCTAAATCTAATCTTGGATTTAATTTGGGATCCTTGAGTAGAGTAGGAATCAACCACCTACATAAAGTGGAACTTATTAGTCATATAAATTTTGAATGACATGGAAAAAGGTACCACTTTGAGCTAAAAAGGAGTTGGTTGAGTTCTACTAGCATAACTATTTAGGGTTTATTTAATAGAATTTTCCAAGTATTGACTAAAATGTATGAAGAAATAAGTAGTATTAATATTGTTGTCAAATAACCATTTTTTAGATGTCACACCATATTCCAAACATATTAGATACAAGAAAAGATATAATGATGGTATAGGAATTATGTGTTAAAAAAGAATTAAGTCTTTTTAGCCTTACAATTTTTAGGGCCCCACTCAATCTTGAATTAGATAGCAAGTGATGTAAAAAGGAAACAATACAATATTAGTTCCACTACAATAAAAAAATAATTGGCAAAGAAAAAGTGATGTTGCACAAACATCATGGCATGATAAAGTTCCTTAATGAAAATTTTAAAACCACTACACCAATGAGACCGAGTGTGCCAAATTTTTTATGTGTTTGGGTGACCAAAATTAGGGTCATAAAGGTCCAATCTATTATGCATGTAGAACCTTGTCTCCCTCTTGATATTTTATCAATGTATCAAAATATTTTCATGTTTCTTAGATGTCATATTAATCATATTAAAGTCGCCATTAAAACCCATAACATGGGTAGAAGATCATTTGCAATCCACCAACATAAAAAATTCCTTTAGTCAAATAATTGGAGGAATAGATATTTTAAGATGAAATATTAGTAAGCAATATTGAAAAAGGCCCATAAATCTCTATTAGCTAGTTCACAACCATGGGCATAATTTGGCATCAATAAATTCTACCATGGCACCAAGACCTTATTCACGATTATTATTGAAAAAATAATACATAAGCATATGACATGGCACATGAATAAAACCAAATATCCAAGAACCTTATTTTTTGGAAGATAATATCTATAGAAGAAAATATTTTTTAAAAATATTGCTCCATAAATTTTGGTTTTGAGTCTATAAAAAAAATTTGTAATTCATGTGATAAGAGCATTATGGGATATTTCCTTATAATGTAACCCATGCAATAAAAAAAAAAAATCATTTGCCAAACTATTCTAGTTGGCCTAAGAGAAGGCACCAAATTGAATCTACCTTCTTTTGAAGCATATTATCCTTCTTCAACACTCTAGGGAGGGATATGAGGCTATCAAATTTCATTGAATTGTTGCACAATTAAACTTCTCAAGATCATCAAGGAAAGAACCCTCCCAAGAATTGGAATTCTATAAAACCAAGGTGTGGGGGCCTCTTTGACATACTCATTGGAGATTTGGGTAAGAATTAGTTGAATTTCAATCACTTTATTTTCTTTCTCACTTTCCAATGATTGAAATGACTCCTATGAGCTTTAATTTTTTGTTGTTAATAACACATTATTAGCATGGGTTATAACTGCCTTCTCTCATAAAGATTCTCACTACATGCAATGTTAAATCCATAGGAAAACATTCCATGATCTTTTCGATCTTTGCAGACTATTTCATCTCCTTGGCCTTTATTTAATCTGCACTTAAAAAGGCAAGTAGTATTAACATTAAAATTTCGAAATAAATCATGGACACCATGGTATTGGTAGTCGTAGAAGAAATTCGTACTTTCAAACTCAAAATTTTATTGATTTAAATTTACCAGTCATTTTTGTCTCAACTACAATTCAACGAATCTTAAATCAGCAAAACCCTATTTGTGACTCTTTCCCGCACCGAGATTTGTACGAACACCATCAATCGTTCAACTGGGCAGACCCACAAAACTAGACTTATCCACAGTCTAATCTTGACTAATAATTGGGAATCCTTGCAACCTCAAACCAGGGGATATCTGCTCAGGAATTCTGATTATGGCAGAGAATGCCTTGTACACGCAGTAATGGCTGCAAAGGGGTTCTCTGGGCAATTCTCCCTCGTAATCCATGCGGAGGCAGTTAATAATTTGCCGATTTGCGGTAGTCTCAGTAATCAAAGGCTTCCGGAATCGGGCTGAGCTTTAGTTTCCACAAGTCATTGTAATCGCCAACCGTGGTCTCTCTGAATGCGGAATTTAATGTTGGGATGCCCTTCAGATGATTGAAGCCCTCTAAAATTTGGTGCCCGTCCATGTAATGCTCCACCTCTGGCGTTATCTTACAACGCCGGCACTTTCTGCTGTTGTTCTGCTTTCTTTGCAATGCAGCAGCAGCTTTTACGGCCAAGACAGCCATATCTGAGGAGGGCAGGGGGTTTTGCAACTTTTCGAGAGGCAGAAGAAAATAGAGCTGACCCACTTGCAATTGATGCCCTGCAGGAAGGGGGATTAAATACTGATCAAAATCCATGGTATCAGAATGGGATATGAAGAAGCCTGCTCTTTCTTTTAAAATTTCTGCTACTTTCACAGGCTCCCGAAACTCCCTTAGGCCGCCATCATCTAATATCAGCTTCGCGGTCGGATGAGTTACTCGACAAGATAAGCAGCTACCCATCAAATAAAATTCGATATAGATCATGTAATGAATAAAAAGTTCTCTGTACCGTGTGTTCCCCTCGCCCCAGCAGAAGATTTATAACTAAGGATGAACTCAGTCTCCTTTCAATGGTCAAAAGTGCGCCCAGATCCATCTACTGACGTAAGCGAAATCGTCATTAGATTGCTGGACAAGCTATCTGAGCAATTCAGCGGAAAGACGCACTAAATCGCGCATATTTTTGTTCTGCTTTAGAATATAAGTTAAATTCTAGAAAAGCCCCACACGAAAGATCGGGTTATTTAAATAAATAAAAATAAATATTCTTTTATAGTCCACGAATACCGGGCGATCTGTTTTTGGGTCTACAGACAGCTTATAGTATATATGGGACTCCTCATACTCCCAATCTGAGGGAGGCACCTAACTCGTGCTCCACAATATGAGGTGTACATACCTTACCCCCTGCAGGATTTGAACTTGTGACCTCTTTTTCAAGAGTACAAGTTCTCCACCATTAGGCCAAATCAGGCTGCACTATCTAACCCCACTGATATTGAATTCTGAATCAAAATTAACGCACGAGAAGTCAAACGAACATTTTAAATTAGAATTAATGTACTACAAGTCAAACAGACTTTTGACCAAATCTGCCCGTCCTGCTGATAGCCTTGTTATTATTGTCTTTAGTGACGACCTGTTTTAAACAAGAATTTCTTAAGGAAAATCTGAGAAACACATAAATTTTGAGATAGTGTTTCTTAGATATTTTAGTGTCTATATTCATGGATCTATTTCATTGTTTCAATAAATTTGAGAGTTTATAAGAAATAAATAACTTCAAACTAGTGATGTTATTGTCTTTGAGTGATCATTTCTTATAAAAAAAAATTAGAGATTAAGTAAATGTTTCTTGTCACTTTGGTGTCTATATTCATTGATTCGTAGAGATAGAGAGAAACTTTTCTAAATTTCATTGTTCTAATTTTTTTGAGTTTGTATTAACCAAATAATATTATTAGTAAATTAATAACAACAATTTTTATAGATACTAAAATAGAGGATGGGGTATAAAATCATTTTCATGCTTTAATTTAAAAATTTAACTAAAATTTAATTTCCATTTTTTAAAAATTAAATTTATTATACTTAGAAATTAAATGTTATAATTGAGTTGGATTTAAATGAATTCTTTCTAAGCCTTATTGACATTATGGATACATTTCTCTATTTTTTTTAGAATAACTTAATTGTGAGGCATTGCATTTGTTAATGGACACTTATATTTCTCCTAAGTAGAAAAAGTTAGTATGCATATTAGAGTAAATGTATACATTTGTTCCCTACCTCTCAATATCTACCATAAGGAATATCTTAAAGAAGTGATAAATGTGAGAGTTTAAAGTTATTTCCATGTACATGCAAGATAAAGAATATGCATCATAGACACGCATGAAGGCCTAAATTTGAAAACTATATGGGTGTATTTATACACTTTCACCTTGAAATATACACATAAGTTTTCAATAAGACTTCTATCAAATGAAAATGAAATTTTTTGGCATGACATTAAAAATGCTACCCTGTCTTATAATTACAAAACTTTTCCCTTATATTTTGAAAGTATTTGTTTTTAAATGTACCAAAATAAGATGATTTGTGTACATGGGTAGTCACTATCAAGTTATAACAACCTTGATCCCATAATAGTGGTTTACAATTTTTGGCCAAACTGGACACTCAAATTATTATTTTTAACTAAATCTTCACATTCGGGCACCTATAGCGGCTAAACCGTGAGGAATTTGAAGATGGTGCAAACTAAAGTCTCATCAAATTTTGTTTGCAGATTCTAAAAATATTTTTTTCAAAATTTTTGGAATCAAATTGCACTTCTTTTTCCATCTCCCACGAAAATTGATTTTTTTCAAAAAACAACATTTTTAAAAAGTGACGCACACCGTATAACGCATAATTTTTTTTCCATGAAGGATAAAATTATAATTCTTTCAAATTTAGATTTTTAACTATGATATCTAGTGCTTCCACTTAGTTAGATATTTTTATTGAATATTTTTCCTTAATTAAGTTTCAAAGTCAAACAAATTACAATTAGGCGAGGCGACCATTATAACGCTAACTTTTTGTATATGTAAAACTTTAATTTTATTTTTTGTTGGATCAAGGACTTCAATATCTGGTGCACTCATATTTTTCAAATTTTTTTTTTTGATAATCTTCTATTTTTCAACATGTGAAGAACAAAGAAATTCATTTTCGATGAAAAACCTATGTTTAATAAAACTTAAAAAACAAATACATAACAAAACCAAAACATATTAAAATTATATTCATTGGATAGTTGTTCTAAGGAATACCATAATCATTTGAAATAAATTTTAAATGAATTCATTTGATCCCCAAAAGCTAAATCAAAAGTGTTTTTTATCACATTTTGATAGGTGTAAAGGAGCATTTATAGGTATGGTTTAAAACTAGCGGTTCTATCCAAGGGGGTTTGATCTAAGGTGATTTGATCAAACCCTCTTCAATTGGAATCCTTAAAATGGAACTTTTTAAGGCTTAAATCATTATATTTTCTAAAAATATGTGATTTCAACTAAAATTCGTTCCTCTCAGGAATTGTAAACCACTATTGTGACAACACCTAACTTGGACTTGCACCCCTTTTAAATTAGTTCCCACACACTCTCATCATTGTGAAACTTTGTCACATTCCCCAGTAGATCTACAATAACAAAGTGAGTGGTCAAAGCCAATTTACCTTTTCATTTTTTGAACCTTCTATTTATACCTCCCCATATAGATTACTTTTCACTCTAATATCTTTAATATTTCATTAACCCCCTTTCCCTATACATCATATCACAAAACCCAATTATTTGTCCTATTTTTCTTATGTCAATATTGCCCCTCTCATCTACTTATTAACAATTATGAGATTAAAAAATGCTCTTCCTAATTTATTTACCAATATTCATAAAACCAATGAAATCACCGCTTCTAATTCCTAATCCTTTATTTTTTATACATTACATAATTTTAGTGCTTCAAGGATAAATATTTCACCTACCTTACTCTAGGGGCACATGTTCCTATCTTGTCTAATTTCTTGTCCATTTCCTTTCTCATGATTCCTAAAGTGATGTGTTGTCCTTTCCAAACCCAACTCTTCTTATTATCTTTCCTATTGATACTCACAAACTCAAATAAAACACGAATGTATTCCACCACTCCTAAAATAAAATGAAATCTCCTTACTTCATCTATATCACCGAGTCATGCCCATGCAAGATGGCTCAATGATCATTATGATGGTATTCCAATTTAAGGGCCCTATGATGTATCCAAGTCAATTCAAACAATAATGTTTTTTATTCCATAAGATGATTAGTTTTCTCTTATCTAACATTCAAATCTAATTACTTTACAAATTTATTACATTGTGTACATATGTATCACTTTATACTAAGTAATAAAAAAGTAACGATTAACCACTTGCAATCATAAAAGATTTAGATTTATGACACTAAGTTGCAAGTTTGTGCTAAATATAAACTTATTCTAATCATAAGTATAAATAATTATTGTAGACACCTAAAAATCACTAGTGTATTTCATCTAAATCATCATAATCTCTTGTCATCATTTCTCATCCATCTATCCACTATTATCAATTAAATAATTTTAATTATTTAATTAAGTTAACACCATGTCCATTATTTTTATTCATATACTTTAATTAAATAATTAAGTTATTTAATTAATTTATCATTTTCTCTTATCCAAACTAATTAAATAATTAATTATTTAATTACTTGATAATTTTCTTCTAACCACTTTAATTAAATATTTTTTAATTATTTAATTAAATTATCAAATTTGTTCATTCTCATTAATTAAATAATTTTAATTATTTAATTAATTTAGGAATTCTTCTCATCCACCATAATTAGCTAAATTTAATTTAAATTAAATTAATTTTCTTTTTCTCTCTTTAATTCTTCTAAAAATAAATAAAATTTACATTTTATTTATTTCCTAAATATATGTTCATCTCATGCACATGAATTAAATAGATTTAATTAATTAATTCTATTAATATTTTTCTATCTCCCAATTTAGCGATCTAATTGAAAAAACATCAATTCACTCTCACTCACTCTTACTTCAGTTGAATCCATGTAGCTAGTCATCTCATCCATGCAACCACTTAAATCATTATTCAAGCCCTTCATCTTGACACATCACTTGCACATTCATCATGATATATCAATCAATCAATCCCATCCATTGATCTTTTAAATCACCCTACACCACTCATCATGCATCAAGTGAAAGTTATAAGTACACCATCATTCAACTATTCAAAATATCCACAATTTATTTGAGAATATGTGTTATCATTATGTCATCTTTCTATCACTTTGTGAATCAAGGGTATGATAGAGTATTTAGAGCAATCCACCTATCAACCAATTTGCAATAGTGAAGTACAATGGAGTAAGGTATAAGCATGTTTATGGAGGTGATATTGATTTGGATTGATATACTTTATTTTTTGTGTGCACACTCTCATTAATGTAGTTAATTTATTATTGGATTGGCTTTAATTGAATTCTCATTTTCAAATTTAGTATTAGATACTCCCCCATTATGGCACACCCAATGGGACCCATGTCCTTGAAATTTAATATTTCATTGAGTTTTTTGTGATTTTTAAGGTTATAGGTTCATATTGTCACTTTTGACCCAAAGTGAAACTTTTGGTTTGAAGAGAAATACTTTTGATTTGTAGGGATGCACTTCTGATATAGGGTTTGATGCTTCTAATAAAGAACTAAGTGCTTTTTATTAGGGATTTGATGCATCTAATACATAGAGTGACACATCTAATTGTGTTTGTAGGATTCAAACAATATTATTAGATTTCAATTTTTTATATCTTTCTTTCATCATTTTCCTATCCACTAACAATTTGATGTTTTCAATTAACTCTTGCTTGATTTTATAAGGTTGATCATTTTTTTATGGGGTTTCCTTTTGCATTTTTAGTTGCTAGACCATGTGATTGTATGTACAAAATAACAAAGAGGCACTTTTATTGTTGATTGAAACATTCGATACATAGAGTGGCACATCTAATAGATAGAACAATACTTTTGAAGAGTACAACGACGCTTTTCATAGGTAACTAGGTGCATCTAATAATATTTAAATTCTTTCAATTGTTACTTTAATGCATTTGATATTTAATTTCATGCTTCTAATTCAACCAATTAGATTTTATTTTTGCTTAATGTTTTCATAATTTTGGAAAATAATCAAGTGGTGTAGATTGGTAATTGTTGGGAGAAGTATTTGAATTTGAGCCTACTATCATAATTTGGTGTAGGAAAAAGTGACCCATTTTTATTAGCTTAGTTGTACACTTCATTTATGTTTTAAAAATGAACATGTATGATGTGCTTGTGTAGAATTTTGAGTGTTTATGCCCTCTCCTTGTGGTATGTGCATGTTTGGAGATCCAAAGAACCTTTTATTTTACTTATTTGATTTATTGTTCACCCAAAGTTGTACTAGCTTGTGTATGTTCTCCCCTCATGCTTTGTACAAACTTCATGATAAAAAAATTGCATCAATATTTCCTATTAGGGGACTTGCTTGGGGATTTCATTGCCCCAAGGTGAACCTCAACCAAATTTTCTAGCATGGTGTATAAAGGGGGAGAGAAAAAGTTGTACCTCAAGAGTGATTCATTGTCATGTATGGCCAAGGATAGAGACCCTTGGTCCACCAAGACTCGTATCTAGGCAAAGAGGATAGGAGAAACCTTCCTAGACTCAAGAATTTGTATATGAGCTCTCAATTCATAGATACCATTGTGAACCTTGTTTCTAGCAAGCCTAAGACAATTGACTATCAATCTAGTGTGGTACAAGGTACAATATCATTCCTAAAGTTACTCAACATGTACCTTCCTGAGTAAGGTTGAAATCCCTTGGCCTAAAGGTGTCAAAACCTCCAAGGTAGAATAAAACATAAATATAGCAACACCAAATTTGTTGCCAACCTATACAGGCTACAACATGCAATTTGGGGCCTAGGTTACATGGCCCATAGGGATTGAGCTCTATGGGGCCATAGCCCCCTAAGGGGTGAAGACCGAACTACATGGTGGTCACCACCCTCCTCAAAAAGTCACAAATTTAAATCATTTTTTTTAATATTAACTCAAAAAATAAATAATAAACAACGACCTTTTTGGTTGGTTATAAATATTGTTAGAAATAAGCACATTCTGCAATTCAATAGTTTGTGATTAATGAAAATATAAGAGCATATATGGATCTATATACATATACATATATGAATATATACACATCTTTTGTCATATCAATAAATTGGGAAAACTTTGTAAACATTTAAATTTTGCAACCTATATACAATTTATTTGTTCTCTTGACATCCATCCATTAAGAGGAAACAAATCAAAAATCTGAAGAAAAACTAGAGAACAATAATTCTAAATGTGACTCAACAAATGTGCAATTGTAAAAAGAAATCAATTAAGGATTTCAATATTTAAAGTATTCATGGTTAGTTTAAAATAAATTTTTAGTTAGTAAAATCATATATTGTTTAAGTTTAAATTTGTAATGTGAAGAGTTTTTTCTTTTATTACTCTCTAAATAAAAGATTATTTCTATTAACTTAAACATTGTAAATTATGAATTCATCAAAAAAAAATAGTATAAATATTTCAAACTTTAGAGGCAAAAAATTTCAAGTTCCTAATACTTTTCCTATGTTGATGTTATTGTAGCTTTAGGCTTCATACTTCCTTAATTATTTGTGATGATTTAATGACAACATATCTCTAAGATGGCTGACCTCCTTTGTAATTATTATTTATTATTTGTAATTATTTTTATGGTGGCCGACCTTGTCCTTGAAAAGGTGCGACCCCTCTAAGAAACATGTATATATAGAAGGTCACTTTCTCTCATTTGTGCATCAAGAAAAGTTTGATCTCCTTCTCCATTAAGTGCGAGTTCTTCAAGAAGAGTAGTGCGAATTCATATAGGAGCAAATTGTGAGTCTATTCAAGTGCAAATTGAAGGGAAGATTATTAAGTGTGTGTTACAACCATTGTTGGTACTGTTTATTGGCCTTGTGTGTGGCCTCATTTAAAGACTTGTTGTCATTACTTACATATATAAGATATATATTTGTTGGTGGGTTTTTCTCCCTCAAGAGGAGGGTTTTCCCAAGGTATCTATCGTGTTACTGTGTCTGATTTTGAATTAATTTTTTGTGCATTAAATCTGATCATAAAACTACCATGGTATCAGAGCGGGTTTGAAGAAGATCGCACGATTAGATTTCTTATTACAACGATACTCTTTTCTCTTTCTCATTATTGTCTATCTCTATCTCTTTGTCAAGATGGTGAATGGTTTTAAGATTGAGGATAAACTTGAGGGAGCATCAAATTTCACTTCATAGAGATTCAAAATTATGCTCACCTTGGAGGAAAATGAATTGGTTGAGTTTGTGGAGAGAAACGTTCCCAAACCTATGGATGAGGAAGAGAAAGTTCAATGAAGGAAGAAAGATATCAAAGCGAAGAAGATGTTAGTTGATTCTGTGAAGGATCATATTGTTCCCATCATCTCTAAGATGAAGATGGCAAGGGAGATGTTTAAGTCCTTGGAGGAGATGTATGAGATCAACAACACAAGTTGTGCACTTGCATTGAAGCAACTTCATCATGTGAAGATGGCAGAAGGAGAATCTGTCATTGCTTACTTCATGAAGTTTTCCAAATTGAGCTAGATCAACTCTCTTCTATTGGTCATTTTGTTGATGTCAAGGATTTGACCATGCTTTCCCTTAATCGTCTTCCTTCATCTTGGGAGTCTTTCATTCAAGGAATCGGTGCAAGATCGAAACTTCCCAAATTTGATCGTTTGAGGGAAGATTGTATTCAAGAAGAGTCTAGGTTGGCTGCGAGAGGTATTGGTCGAAGCTCTACAAATGAAGAAATTCATGTTCTTTCTACTCAATCCTCAAAGAAGAAAGAGAAAGGTGGAAAGAAAGGATATTTCAAGAGGAATAGAGATAAAGGAGCTGATGGTGCTCCCCCATTCAAGAAGAAGTGGGACCTCTCCAAAGTCCAATGTTTTCATTGTGACATGTTTGGTCACTATACAAAGGATTGCCCCACCAGGCCTAATCAGCATGCTTCATTTGTGGATGTGGATGAGATCTCTCCTTAGAAGGATTCTAGGGAATTTTTATTCTAAGCCATGGGCCTGTGTTCACTATGCAAAGGATTGCCCCACCAAGCCTAATCAACATGCTTCATTTGTGGATGTGGATGAGATCTCTCCTCAGAAGGATTCTAGGGAATTTCTATTCTAAGCCATGGGCCTGTGTTCAAGCCGTGAAGGTTGTGTGTTGATTTGTACCCAAGAGTAGCGTATCTTACTGCATCCAGTATTTGCATCCATCAGAATATTTAAAGAGATAAGTATTCTTTGTTTGCTAAGTTATATCATTTAGTTGGATCTTGTAATTAGTAAAGAGAGATAGTGGTTTCTCTTGAATTGTGTTCACTAGCATAAGATATTTTGAAGATTTCATTTATTGCATGTTGGTTGTGAAGATTTTTTGAGTGTGACTTTGAAATAAAAAGAGAATTGTAATTTCGATGGTATCATTCTCTAATGCATGAACTGTGATAGAGCATTGAACTCTTAGAGAGAGTTGGTTCTACATGCTAACAACATATTGCATTCAAGAAATTTGTAGTTGTGCAGATTGTTTTTTGTTGTGTTGAGTTTGGCACTCTTGAGAGGAATAAAATATGGAAGAAAGAGTTATATCAAAATTTAATAAAGATAAGTTTCTTTATCCCTTCACTATGATCTTTTCATATATTTCTCTTATAGGTTGATTCATTTATGTTTTAATATTTCTCATAAATTATTATGTATTTATGCTATAACCTGAGGTAGTAAACCTTGTATGATTCTAGCCTTGATATTTCTTTGGATAATTGTAAACTGTTAGTAATCTCTTTCTAAAATGCTTTCAGGACATTTCTAGGAGCAAGAAGGTGATGAGAGATTGCTTAGTGATGAAAATATTGAGGCATCTTGTGAGGAAGTCATGGTGACCAAAGAAATGATCAAGCATGAAGTCACAACTTGCAGCCATGAGACTAAGTTGGTGGCTAGAGGGAGTTCACTTCCATAAGTCTTCTTTGCAATCTCTGAAGTAGGGATCAAGAGGGAGTTTTGTGACTCACCGAGAAGAAGTTAAGGTTGGATTGTTGCAAGGCCAAGTGTTAAATCCTTGAAAGACCTCTTCAGCTGCTGAGATCATAATTGCACAAGATAGTCATCTAGATTTGATATTGGTAGCTCCGCAAACCTATTTAGAATAGAGTAATCTACTATGAGGTTGAGGAGGTCTACCTTGAACTCTCTACTATACCATAGGTGTGCACTCAGGCAAGTGTTGTAGGCAATCTTGGACGAAGAGGTCAAAAGGTTGATGCAAGTGCTTGAAGATTCAGAGGGAGCCTACTAAACTTGAAGAAGATGGTAATCTAGTTGATCTTGGTTCTTTATGTTGATTTATGGAAACCAATTTTTAGAAGCTTAAGGAGGCTATAGCTAGTTCAAATCTAGTGGATCCTACTATGTACAGTCAATTGATTAGATCGTTGATGTATCTATACTAGACCAGATTGCAATAAGTGCATTTTGTCAAGTTCATGTGTGAACCAAGGCAAATACTTCTAGTTACAACAAAGCATATCTTGAGATACTTGTGTGGCATAGTTGGATATGGATTGAGCTATTCTATAGGTGTGGATCTAGAGTTGCATGGCTACACTGATTCTGATTGGGCAAGGTGTGTCACTGATCGGAAGAGCACCTCTAGATGTTGCTTCAATTTGGGATCTGCGATGATCTCCCGATGTAGTAGAAAATAGTCTTCAGTGGCATTGAGTACCACAAAGGTTGTGTACATTACAGCATGTGTGGTAGTTTGAGAAGTAATGTGGCTTCGGAAGCTCCTTGCAGGATTGGTTGGACAATCGTTGGAGTCGAATGTCATCCATTGTGTTAATTAAGCTATATGGAGCCTTCCGTCAATACAGTGTTTCATGACAGAACTAAACATATTATTGAGGAAAGCATTTCAGTTGAGGTATATCAACACTAATGAGTAGATGACAAACATTCTCACCAAGCCTCTATCCAAGATAAATTTTGTGTACTTTCAAGATAAGCTTGGTATGGTGGAGAATACAACCTTAACTAAGAAGGAGTCTCAATATCAGTGATTATTTTTAATGAGTTCTTCTCTATGAGAGAAGTTTGAGGTGAAATCCCTTGATTAATGAGTTATTCTCTGTGAGAGAAGTTTGAGGTGAAATCCCTTGATTCTAATGAGTTCTTCTCTATAAGAGAAGTTCGAGGTGAAATCCCTTGATTCCACCCTCTGGGAGAGCCATGGTGATGCAGGAGCATCTAGTGGTGTAAGGGCAATCTTGCATCACCTAAAAATAGTTAAATTTCAAGTTTCTCAGTTTTTAGATGTTTTTACATTTTTGGATACCCTTTTCATCATAATGAAATTCCTAATTTACGGTTTTTATTTTCTATTCCTGGGTTGAAAGATATTGCAGTTTTAGTTTCCCATATTTGCACCTGAAAATCTTCTGAGTTAGATTTGAGGCACTTAGAGTTCCTGGAATGGCCCTGAAACTTGTTGGAATTGGCGTAGTGGATTTTAAGCATGTTATTGAATTCAATACCTTTCCAACGGTTCAAATGGTTCGCGAATCGGAGTCCCGGATCAAAAGTTATGGCCCCGGGAAGTTGGCGCACTTTCTAGAAGATACAATTGCAAATGTTCTTTTGAAATTTGAACTTCAAATTGTAATTTTTCGGCGCCAAACTACCTAAACTCAAATTTGAATGTTATTTTGGCTCCAAACTAAAGAGGAGCTCTATTTATGGGCGGGTTTCTAGTTTTTGGGTAGCTTTTTGGGGACAAGCTCGCATATTGCGAAAGGGTTATTCTGTAGCTTTCTATAACTTGCATGTGTTATAGAACTTGGGGATTGAGATCCTCTGCATGTAAGAAGCTCCATTTTCTAAATAATAAAATTATGCTCTTGTTTGTGGGTTATTTTCTATGTCTCAGGTTGTGCCCTCATCAAGTGGTATCAGAGCGGGTTTTCTTGAGCATGTGGACAAATCGCCGATTGCGAGGTAGTTCGCACCAGGACCGTGGTTGTGGGTCGAGGTCAAGAAAGATGCCTCCAAAAGTGATGTCTGGTAGGCATGGTGGTGCTAGAGGTGTTCGAGGTGGTAGAAATGCTAGTGGAAGAGATGCACTAGCAGCCCTCTAGAGACATATTGACGTGTTACAAGAGCAGTTGAGAAGAGGGTTAAACCTGAGGGAGGAAAGTGAGGATGAAGGAGAGGAAGAAGGTTCAAATGTAGAAGAGGAAGAAGAAGCAATTGATCAAGACCAAATGCGGCTCATAAGGGCCATTTCGAAGATTAGGAAAAGACCTAGAGTAGAAGTCCCTAGTTATTCTGAAAGTCTGAACTCGGAAGAGTTGATCGACTGGATCAATGAGCTAGAAGAATATTTTGATTATGAGGAAATAAAGGACCCAGATCAGGTTAAGTTTGCAAAAATGAAGCTAAAGGGCCATGCCAGTATTTAGTGGAAAGAGGTCCAGTTGGAAAGAAATTGAAGAGGAAAAGGAAAGATCACCAGATGGGATCACATGGTAGAGAAATTGAAGAAGCAGTTCATACCAGTGGACTACGAGTTAGATCTGTTGAATAAATTGCAAGGGTTGAAGCAATGAAGCAGATTTGTGAAAGAATATACTGAAGATTTTCACAAGATAATCATTAGAACAGGTCACACAGAGGCCAATAAGGAGAAGGTAGCCCGATATCTTAATGGGTTACAATCAAGCATTCAAGAGGAGTTAAGCCTAGTCAGAATGATCACCATTCAGGATGTGTATCAGTTTGCTCTGAAGGTGGAAGAGAAGCTGAATAAAAGATTTGATGGCAAGCAAAAAGGATGAGGAGGTCAAAGTGGAAGGCGCAATGGAGGATCTTCAAGAAGTCGAAATGATGATGAAAAGAAAAGTGAAGATGTGGGTACCAACCAAAGCCAAAGGAATGACAACTTCTACCACCCTCGTGATCAAAATAGTGGTGATCAAAGAGGTAGAGGATAAGGGAGGTATGGACAAGGATCTGGAAGAGGTGGTTTCAAAGGAATGTGTTTTCAGTGTGGTGAAGAAGGGCATCGAGCCTATGAATGTCCATAACACCAAGGAAGGGCAGACAAAAAGCTAGAAAGTCATGGAAGGGTTGTGCATGCAGATGAAGAGGCCCAATCTGAACATTCAGATGATGTCGAAAGGGGAGAAGCCCTATTGATTAGGAGAGCCCTGGAGACTAAGGAAAAGGAACCAGAACAGAGGAAGAATATGTTTCGCACAAGGTGCAAGTGTGAAGGAAAATGTTGTGATGTCATTATTGACAGTGGGAGCACCGATAATCTGGTGTCAAAAGAGATGGTCACAAAGTTGAAGCTAAAGGGGGAAAGGAACCCGCATCCGTATCGGATTTCCTGGTTGCAGAAAGACCACAAAGTTTTGGTCAATGAGCATTGCCTAGTAAAGTTCAAGATCGGGAGCTACCATGATGAGGTACTCTGTGATATCATCCCTATGGATGCATGCCACATGTTGTTGGGGAGGCCATGGTAGTTCGATAGGTGAGCTATACATGATGGCCATGCAAACACTTATTCCTTGACAAAGGATGGGGTTTGTCACAAGTTGAAACCCTTGAAGGAGACCAAAGAAAAGGTATGTAGTAGTGCTAGAATTTGTTATGTAGATGGAAGAAAATTTTTAGAAGGTATGAAGCATAAGCGTGTGTGTTATGCATTGATTCCTAGAGTGAGTAAGGAGCATAGTGAGAAGGTTCCAGAAGAAGTTTCTGGGATGTTGGATGAGTTTTAGGATATTGTTTCTGATAATGTACCTAAGGGTTTACCACCAATAAGGAAGATTAGTCATCAAATTGACTTGATTCCTGGAGTGAGTTTTCCAAATAAGGCAGCTCATAGAATGACTCGCAGAAACGAGAGTTGAATAGACAAGTTCAAGAGTTACTGAAAGGGTTTGATATGGGAGAGTTTGAGTCCATGTGCGCAATCTACGCATTCAGCACCAAAGAAGGATGGGGAGTGGAGGATGTGTACAGATTCCTAAGCCATAAACAAGATAACAATCAAGTACAGATTTCCCCTGCTAAGGATGGATGAACTGATGGACTATTTGAGTGGAGCTCAGTACTTCACAAAGATTGATATGAAGAGTGGATATCACCAGATCCGGATTCGAGAGGGAGATGAATGGAAGATTGCCTTCAAGACCAAAGAGGGCCTGTACGAGTGGTTAGTCATGCCTTTTGGGCTAACCAATGCACCGAGCACATTCATGCGGCTCATGAACGAGGTACTAAAAGAATTTCTAGGAAGCT
>VDFB02283951.1:0-12420 GCA_007258455.2 Sequoia sempervirens | reverse complement strand
AAGGTGATCGAACAACATTGAAAGAGATGCCATTTGCATAGAGGCATCTTCCAATGGCTTGGTCAGCAAGTTGTCTTGCATCATTATTGAATGCCTTCTCCAATGGTCCCTTTGCTCTCTTCGAAACACTACTCTCACTGGCATTTTCATCTTCATTTACTCTCAAAAAGGGATGGTTCTCTACTACAGTGACAGGACGACCAATATGTGTCTGAGATGAAGTAGATGGCACAGTTGAGCCCTTTTCTGTACTTGGAGGCATCATTTTTTTTTGAACCCTTGCATCTGCTTCCTCTTGCTCCGCAATATATTCTGCTATTTTCTCAGGTGTTATAGGTATTTTATTTTTTCCTGGACATGGTCTAATTCCTTTTCCAGAAACTCCACACAAATGCAATCTCACCCGGCTATAAGAACTAGTGTATTTCCTTTCACACCCAGGGCATATCCAAATACAAGTCCCCCCACCTTGAATTTGCTCTAGTACTTGTACATGTCTCCATAGCGGTGAAGCTGGATCAAACTTGAATGAGGGATTACTATTGCCGACAGACGCTGAACTGTTTGCCATGAAATTTGGAAAATAAAAACAATCTCTAAACCTGCAATTACAAATTTTAAATTTAAAAATTGTTATGAAAATATATAAATGATAAATCTAAGGCTAAGCAATAAATTATAAATTTTTTAGATTTAAATTGTATAAATTATAATTTTTTTAAATCTTAAATTATATAAATTATAAATGTTTTAAAATTTAAATCTAAATTTCATAAATCTAAGATTATAATTTCTAAAGACTAATTTTATAAAATAAATTAAATAATTATAAATTTTTTAAATCGTATCATTATAATTTATGATTTATGAATATTATATTTTTAAAATTATATATGAATAATATATTTTAAAAATAATATATGAAATTATGAATATTATATTTTAAAAATTATATATGAATAATATATTTTAAAAATAATATATGAAATTATGAATATTATATTTTAAAAATTATATATGAATAATATATTTTAAAAATAATATATGAATATTATGAATATTATATTTTAAAAATTATATATATTTAATATTAGTATAATAAATTTATATTTAAAAAAAATAAAATTATACTATAAATAATAACTACATTTATTTTAATTTTTAAAAGGTTTTTAATTTTTCGTTTTTTAAAACAAGCCTGAAAAATTTAAAAAAAAATTAAAAAATAAATAAATAAATGTTAAAAATTCAAACCCTACCTGGTCGCGCGCGTCTCTGGTCGCGTTTTCTGTGTATCCGCCGTCCTCTATGCCCGCGCCTGTGTTTTTCTCCGCCCGTGGTCGCGCCCGTCTGTGGTGGCTTTTATTTTGGTTCTCCTGTATCCGCGCCGCCTGCGTGTTTCTCCTGTATCCACGCCGTCTGTGCGTCTTCGCGTTTCTGGGAGTCACGAAAAAATCCAACGAAAATCCGCGTTTGCAAATACCCGTCGAAATCCGCGTTTTTGTCAGATGTTTCGCCCTAAAATTCGCAGAAATCGAGGTAAAAGTCAACTGGCGGAAATAAAAAAGGTTAAAAAAACGTGTTGGAGTCACCACGTCGTCTAAAAAATTTCGGGAATCGTCGGGAATCGTCGGGAATCGCTTTTCAAAATTTGGAAAAGAACCCACAGAGCGAAGTGATTCCTCAGGAGATTTGTTCATTCCGTCCCAACAAGTCGGCCGGAATCGGCTCCTTATACCCAGCTTTTATCTGTAATCCCGAAGTTCTCGCATCTATCGCACCTGCCAGCAGACTCCATTATTCAGTTCTTTGCCTCCTTCTATGCCCTTGTTGCCACTTCCTCTGCTTTTTTTCCTCCTTTCCTCCTATCACCTATTTTGCTCATCTTCATTTTTTCTTTGTCCTGTTTAAGAATCATGTTAAAGGGGAGTTTTTCTATGAATTATTTTATTTTTAATAAAGCTTTTCCCATACTCATAGACACCTAGCAAACATAGCCAATGTGGCTATAGATTGAAAATTTAAATATATAGAGTGAGCAGCAATTCACTTCAATGATCAAGACCAACCATGATTAATCAAAATTTTTGGATGTGGTAGAGGCAGCTAGGCATGCTTGATTTTTTATAGGAATTTGAAATTGGAACACATATTTGGCTTGATTGGGTCACAAATCAACAGGAAAGTAGACACATTATTTTAACTGTCAAAAAAACGTATAATTTTATTTTAACTGTGAAATGAATTTTATATGTAATACATATGTTATATATCTGTGGCTGTTTTCATATGTCATATTATTGTAATACATAGTGTTAGATCCCTATTTGCTTCTTCACGAGCAGATTTTTTTAACTGTGAAATGAATTTTATTTTTATTTGGTGGTTTTAAATTTCTTCTTTTTTTCGTTTCAGCAAACCTTATCCTCAACAAATCCTTGCTTTAATAATATGTACATCTGTATTGTATGAGCTAAAACTTGATATAAGCATTCACCTTACTCCAACACAAAAGTTATATCTTCTCAGAAGATATAAATCCCTAACTCAGATATTTCATAGAGCTGTACAGCTAGGAGATGTGATACCAGGCTATTTCCTACACAAATGTTGATAAAGCAATGGAGAAATTCAGAAATTACGAGCTCATGAAGGATGCAATGTTTGGAGCCTATTGGATTTGAACACAAGGATACTGGCGGGTCTCAACTTGATAATGTTTGAGCACAGAAGACATCTAATAAGTGCTTATGTGGATGTGGTTATGCATGCTTCAAAAATAATTTCATTTAAAATATATGTAAATATTTTATTAGGGGCAATTACTGTAGTTTTAAACATCATGACTCTCTCAAATATTATATATAGATCCTTAGGTGAAAGATACAGGAATTTTAACCCCTTTGAAGATGATACAACTTACACGAACTTTTTGTCTCAAATATAAGCTTTCATTTGCAAAGGTCTTTGCTTACAATCATAAGCTCTTAATGCTCTTAATGGGTGTCCTGTTTTGGATTAAACTTTTGATTGTGTGCATAAGTTATCAATTTTGAAGCATTGTGCACCTATTTTGACTTACTGCCTTGAGTACTAGATTGAATGTAGTTGTGCAAATGTCTCTGCTTAGTGATTGCTTTGTAATTCATGTGAGCGGGTTCTTACTATATGTTGATGTTGGTGTTGATAAAGGCATTGGCTTTGCTTCCAAGAGCACCTACCTCTTTGGAAAGGCACATGTGCAGATCAAACTTATTGCAGGGGACTCAGCCAACACTGTCACTTGCCTTCTACGTATTTATCTGCATATTATATCTTTCTTTGTTGCTGTAAATCAGTTTTCCCACTTTTTAATAATAAACAAAATTAACACAAAGTTCACTATATTATCTTCGGTGTACCCGTTGCAACCCACAGGTGCGATTGCTAGTTATTATTTTTTTCAATATGATCTTGGTGTTAGTTTGATGTTTTCTGGGTGGAATGTATGTGCGTAGCTGCTGCTTCTACCTGCAGTTGCACACGATTATTTTCATATGTGGGTCTATCTCTGCATTTCCATTGATTTTCTAAGCTGGTAGATATAGTCTTCATGGTTTCTTAAGTATGCACACATTAATAGCCACGCCCGCAAGATATAGGGATCTCTTAAAAATGTGCTGCCTTCAGAAATCTATTTTAACTTCTTCATATTCCAACATTCACAAGTACACACGCTATTCCTACTACTACAACACCATTCAGTTCCTAGGGCAAAATAGAACCTTCTTTTTCATTATTTCGGTTGTTGGTTGGTTGTTGGTTGGAGCCTCCTGCTCCACCATTGCTTTCTTCCCTATTATGTCAAGCCAACCCCTTGATACTAATAACATTTCGCAAGAGGAGCAAGTTCGGGGAAGAAAAATTGTTTGATTAGCGAGAGGAGCCATAGTGGAGTGGGATTTCAATATAAAGCGAAGTCCCTGTCCCAACACGTCTTGTCCAACCACCTTTATCTTGAAAAGCATACGGAATCCAGGAAATCTAAGGGAGCCATGATCGTATGCATCGATAGGTAAAACAACAAGGAGGTCCTGAGTGCAACTACTGATCTAAGTCCCACTTTTTGGGTTCTTTCGAGCACCCCAGTATGAAGAGGGCATCAAGAGCATACCTGACTGATGGCCCCTAAATGAATAGAAGCCATTTTTCACTGACAATAAAACCCGTTGGGGAATAAAATTTGAGGATTTGAATTGCTAAGATGCCTTTGAGAAACACTGGTTAGGTGCTCCACTATGTCCCTTCATCCAGACTGAGAAATTTGAATTTCGTCAATGAAACCACGAATGGCGGGTAGAATCTATTCTCAAACGATTCCGAAACCACCCTCCAAATTTATCAAAACCACATTATGCGGCGGTGAAACTCATTAATCAGTTTTGGTCTGAATAATGGAAGCGCAAAACCGCAAACCCAATCCAAACAGCTCTTCATTAAATAATCACACAGTTGTCAATTTCAAAGAAATGTATGTACATTTTCATTAAATATATCTTTGAATACTATGTTGTTAAACATTTGATAGGAGACTTTTCATGGGTCTCTCTAATTATTTGATTTATTGAACAACTATGCTAAACATATATACTAATTTCATAAAATAATTGGAAAACATATATAGGAACATTATATGCTGAACATATATTAGAACACATAATTTTTATCTATTTCATATCAGACTTTTCATAGCTCTGTAATTGTTTCGTTACGATGAAGAATGTTATGAATTCCACTTTCAATTTTTAGAACAAGTATTTCGTTGACTGTGCATATTTCCTTTTTCCATGTGATTGGAACAAATAAAATGGTAGCAGTGTTTGCAGTCTTGGAAAACACACTATCCCCTATCAGTTATTTTGTTATGATAAGTATTTCTTTCATTATGACCAATAATGCAATGAAGTCCACTTTGAATTTTTAGAGCAAGTCTTTGCTAGGGTGGAGATGGCAGATTTCCATTTTCCATGTGATCGGAACAAGTAAAATGCTTGCATTCCTTGCACTGTTGGAAAACACACTGTCCCCTCTGACTATTTTCCTTGCCCAAAGTTTTTATTTTGCATGCTCCAAAAATTAGGTGAATTCTAGTTTCAATTTTTACATGTAGGTTTTGGTAGAGTTCAATTGGGGTTTTTCCCTTTTTCACGTCATTGTAACAAATAAAATGCTTGTATTGCAGTTTTGGAAAACACATTGTCCCCTGTCTATTATTTTCTTCTAAGCAAGTCTTCATTTCCTACGCTCCCAAAAAGAAATGAAGTCCACTTTCAATTTTTAGAACGACCATTTGGTAGAGTGGAAATGCCATATTTCATTTTTCCATGTCATTGGAACACATAAAGCGCTTGTAGTGATTGCAGTTTTGGAAAACACACTGTCCCCTATTAGTTATTTCTTTCTGATTAGTAATTATTTGACGCTGCATAAATGCATTTACGTCCACTTTCATATTTCATGAAATGTTTTATATTTTATAGGCTCCCATAATGTAATCAAGTCCACTTTCAATTTTCATCACTAGTTGGTTGAGTACAAATGTCATTTCCTTTGTCCATGCGATGGGAACAAATTAAATGCTTCCATTGTTGATAGTGTTCGAAAACGCACTATCCTATGTCAGTTACTTCGATATGAATACTTACTTATGTATGTCATCTTACTTACAAATGTAAGCACATGCCAATATCTTTGATTATGTAATTATTGAACAATTATGGTGTGGAATTACATTATATTTGATCATCAACTTATTGAATAATTATGGTCTGCAATTCCATTATATGTGATCCTCTTATTTTTTATCTATTATCGTGTGGAATTACAGTACTTTGGTATGTTTCAAGACTATGGCCTTCTGCCAAGAGTTATATTGTCTGATTGTGTCCTCCCTTGTTTGTGACCTCACCGGTTCATAGATCAAGGTCAAAAGTGTTTACTACTCTTAATTAAATAAAATATAAGACTATGTTCTTGCAGATTTCATGACCATATTTTTTAAGACCCCTTTCAGCAAATATTCGATTTCAATATCTATTCATACCTTTCCAACAAAAAATGCACATAACATTTGCATTATGGGTTGTGATTGTCTTCTAAATTCTTCTTGAATGACTGCATTTTTTTATGCAAACTTTAACAAAACAATGCTTTCAAGTTTGCCTTCTTTTTTTATGACAACCCTTGCTTTCACCAAACTTTCCATTTCAATATATGTTCATATGTTTAAAACACACAATGGACATATCAGTTGCATGTTGGAAAACACAGTGGGTTGTGATTCACTTCTTATTTGATGCAAAATCTAAGCAAATAATGGTTTCAAATTCATCTTCCTATTTCTTGACAACCCTTACTTTCAATAAAACACTCTGCTTCAATATCTGCTCTTATGTTTCAAACACAAAATTTACATATAATTTGCATCGTGGAAAACACAGTGCATTGTGGCTCACTTCTTATTTTATGTAGGGTGTAAGAAAGGAATGTTTTGAAATTGACGCCATTGTTCCTTGAGAAAACTTACTTTTAGCAAAACACTCTTTTTCAATATCTATTGATATATGTCAAAGATAAACTCTACATAACACTTGCATCATGGAAAACACAGTGTGTTGTGGCCAACTTCCTATTTTTTATAGGCTGTAACAAACAAATGTTTTGAAGTTCACGTTGTAGTTTTCTAAGACCCCTTACTCTCACCAAAACACTCCATTTGAATATCTGTTTATATGTTGCGAACACAAATTTTACATAACAGTTGTAGGATGGAAAACACACAGGGTTGTCACACACTTTTCAAATCTTCTATAAAGTGAAAAGTAGTGTTATGCACACTGTAAGAAGACATTGTATTCAAGTTCGCCTTCATATTTTATAACTACCCTTGCTTCTAGCAAAATTTTCACACAAAAAAAAAAAAAGTTGCACGATGGAAAACATAGAGGGTGGTTCGTCACACATCTCAATTCTTCTTAAAATACAACACTTTAGTTTATAACAACCCTTACTTGCAACGGAAATTCCCTTTAAATACTCTTATACATTTCGAACATGAGATGCACAAAAAAGAAAAGGTGGAGGATGGAAAACACAGAGGGTTTTCCCAGACTTTTCAAATCTTGTAGTGAAGTTTGCCTTCATATTTTATAACTAGCCTTGCTTGCAGCAAAAGTTCCAAAAAAAAAAAATGGTTTGAGGATGGAAAACACAGAGGGTTGTCCCCCACCTCTCAATTCTTCTTCAAATACAACACTTTCAGTTATGCAGACTTTTAGAACACAGTATATTGAAGTTCACCTTGATATTTTATAACAACCCTTACTTGCAACAAACATTCCCTTTCAATACCATTATATATTTTGAACACAAGATGCACAAAAAGAAATTTGTAGGATGGAACACACATAGGGTTTTAGCACACTTTTCAAATCTTCTTCAAAGACAACAGTTAGAGTCATGCACACCGTAGGAAGACAACATATTGAAATTCACTTTCATATTTTATAACTTACGTTGCCTCTGGCAAAAGAGGCACACGGAAAGAAAAAAAAGCAAGTTGCACTATGGAAAACACAGAGGGTTGTCACTCATTTCCCAATTCTTCTAGCAAGACAACACTTTTTGTTCTGCAAACTATAAGAACATAGTGTATTGAAGTTCACCTTCATATTTTATAACAACCCTTACTTGCAAAAAATATTCCCTTTCAATATCGTTATACATTTCGAATACAAGATGCACAAAAAGAAAGTTGTAGGATGGAAAACACATAGGGTTTTACCACACTTTTCAAATCTTCTTCAAAGACAACAGTTAGAGTTATGCACACCATAGGAAGACAACATATTGAAGTTCACCTTCATATTTTATAACTTCTATTGCCTCTAGCAAAAGTTGCAAACGGAAAAAAAAAGAAGCAAGTTGCACTATGGAAAACACAGAGTATTGTCCCTCACTTCCCAGTTCTTCTAGCAAGACAACACTTTCTGTTTTGTAGACTGTAAGAACATAGTGTATTGAAGTTCACCTTTATATTTTATAACAACCCTTACTTGCAACAAAAAATTCCAATTCAATACTATTATGCATTTCGAACACAATATGCACAAAAAAACCTCTTGTAGACTTGTCAGAACACTTTAACCAACGACAAACGAGTCTCTTACACTTGTAACTTAGTTTGAATGACTCTTCAATGTCTTTTTAGCCTTGTAGGGAAGGAAATTCGAAACACTCCAAAGACTGTTCAATATAGGCCTTTTGACAATTCTGTCCTAAGAGGACAGTCAATAAATGGTCTCGATAAAGTCATAAATTCAACAATCCCTATCTTGGAATGGAGTCACCTATGCCCACAAACCTTTTCCAAAACAAAATAAGAGTACAACAACTCATATTCCAAAAACCAAACTCATTAAGTCACCAATGTACACAGTCATTTATAGATTTTATGCATTTTGCAGACCTTGGGCTTCATGATAGTTTCCGAAAACCACCTTACCACGCTCTTCAATCTTCACATTGTTTAGAATACTCATCAAACATTCCTCTCACCAGTTTTCAAGAGATTCAAACAGTGCAAATCTGACAAGCACAATTTTTAATATACACTTTTTACCCTAACTCAAGGTTTTAGCCTCCTAGAGAAAAAGTTCAATATCTTTGAGAATTTGAAATGGATTTGTATGAAACGAAATGAATCATAAAGTAGACTTAGAGGGCTATCATGTACAATGGAGGAGGAGATGATTTATCCCTAGAATATGGCCATACAATGGCCTCAAACACAGAAAATGCGGGAAAATTTTGAAAAATAGAGTATGTAATTCATTGTTTCAGTATTACATCAATGACAACACTTTCTATTATGCAAAGTGTAAGAAAAAAATGTATTTAATTTCACCTTCATATTTTATTACAACCTTTACTTGCAAAAAACATCCCATTTCAATTTCCTTATACATTTGGAACACACTATCCAGAAAAAAATGTTGCAGAATGGAAAACACGCAAGGTTCTCCCTCACCTCTGAAATATTGTTCTAAGATAATAGTTTCTATTATGCAAACTATAAGAAAATAGTGTATTATAGTTCACCTTCATATTTTCTAACAACCCATTACTTGTAGGAGACATTCCATTTCAATATCTTTATACGTTTCGAAGAGAAGATGCACAAAAAAAGTTGTAGAATGGAAAACACAAAGAACTACTGAAGAAAATTACAATACAATATTATACAATCTGAAGAAAACTACAATCCACATTTAATACTACTAACACTAAGAACTATGTCAATCATTTATGAACAAGTATAATCTCTGTGTTCTCAGCATCCAGAAGAATTTCCTGCACTCTGATTGTCAAGGTGGAATTTACAGCATACAATGTTGGCATCTCATAATTCACATGCAGCAACCTGAAGGAGGGCCTGACACGGTGGATCTCAAACTTGAAAATGTGGTTGAATTTCAACACGGCCAACAGCCATTCCTCTAGAGGACCTATGTGATTACTAATTATATATTCCCCCTTGACGAATCTCATAAACCTCATACTCAGCTGATTTGTAAGATTGTGCGTATGATAACTATTGGTCTAATGCACACCTTCCAGATACAACCAGCTAGGAAAAGGTCTCGAATTTCGCGGTAAAGAGACATTGGCCAATCACATAAATTGACAATCTCTATTTATAGATTGTAATAATGAACTTCCATGCCCATATGTGCCCATACACCAAACACGTTGAAGAAGTGAGCATCATAGCAAGATAAATCGCTAGGGGAAAAATCTGAAACCCAAAAAAATCAGAAATCGTGAAAAAATGGGGAAAAAATTTGATAGTTATACATTAATAATTTTCAAAAACTAATTTAAATTTTTTATATAAATCTAAATATTCTTATTTTTATTTTTTAAAGTAGAATATTTATATTTATATAACAAAAATAATAATTTTTGTTATATAAATATAAATGTTCTACTTTTTTATTTTTAAAAATAAAATATTTATATTTATATAAAAAAATTAAGTTTATTTTTTAATAGATAATAAAGTTAAATCAATTTTTGTAAAATAATTAAAATAGAATATTTAAATATTTAAATAAAAAATTTAAATTAACTTTTACAAGTATTCAATATAATTATATATTTTTTAATTTAAAAGATATTTTATTTTAAAGAAACTTAAAATAGAATAATCAAATGATATTTTACAATGTAAACTAAATCGATATTAAAAAAATAAAAAATATCATTAAAATTTTGCCGAAAAGTTTAAAATCGTGTAATATAGGAAAATAAAGATTTTAAATAATATGAATCGAAAGGGGAAAAACCATTGCAAACTTAAGGAAATAAAAAAATTTAAAACCTTTACGGAAATGAAAAAATTTAAAACCTTTACGGAAATAAAAAGTTTTTAAAGTTTAGGGAAATGATTTTTTACAACATTCTGCAGTCGCACGATATGCCAGAAAAGAAAAGACCATTGAAACAAAAAATTAACAGTGAACAAGCATACCTGATGAAGTCGCGTCACACTGGTAGCAGGGAAAGACTCCCGAAAAACTGGGAACGCTGTACGGATTCTCCCAGCGAGAGTTTTTATTTTCTTTTTTTTCAAAAAAAATCAATTTTAACTACCCAAATTTAGATTTTACGGCAGTTTTATTTTAAGATTCCGGTCAATTTTTATTAGATTTTACGCGTATTAGAGGAGGGAGGGTGCCCTATCCTGCAACTCTGTTTATGGCGGCCAAAAAAATAGATTTATCACGTTTTTTAGGGTTTTTTTTCGCGCTTTTTAGGGTTCTCAATTTTTTGACCTTTTTTTCTCGATTTTTTCGCGATTTAAACCTGATTTTTTCCCCGACAACGATTTTTTTGTACCAACTCAACTCAAAAACGCGATTTTCGGGAAAATCGGAACCCCGACGATTTTTAAAATCACATTTCTCAAGGATTTTGCAGATTCTATGCTTCAATGCAATGGAAACAATGAAAAATAAGAGAGCAAAGTGGAAGATATAGACACTACATAGAGGGGCAGTTTAAGACAATATTTAAAACAATTTTTGAGTAAATTGTCTTAACTTGAGACAAAAAAAAAATTGTGTATTGTCTCAATTATTGTCTTTAAGCGAGTTTCTTAAAGTATTGTCTTAAAAATTGTCTCTATAAAGACAATATGAAATAGAAGTATTTTTGTCTCTTTAAAGACAATATGTAAAAACTGTCTCTCTAGAGACAATATGTAAAAATGTATTAAAAAAATAAACAATTTATTTTAAATATTTTTTAAGTGTGGTTTCCAACATTCAATGTTTTTGAATTCTCGTCGTCCTCCTATTGGTTGGAATATTTATTTTTATTTTTCCAAATGCGATGGAAAATTATGACAAAAATTATCAATGATTTTGAATCTAAGAGCAATGAACAATTGTCGAATACGCAAAGCATAATGTTCATAAAAAAAAAGAAAATAATGCATCATAATCTAAACTCATAAAGTTAATGCCAATAAGTATTTTTTATTTATAGTTTATAAAATTGTTCATACAATCATGAGCAACACGTACATCATAACATGACGTGAGAAAACGATTCATTTCTAGGAAAGAGAAAATGTTAATATTTTCCTAAAACCCAGTGGAATATACCCAACTGCCGACATAACTCTTTCGAGGATGGCAAGGTAGTTTGACAAAGAGTTGACTCAATTGTCTGGACTGGACAATTTTGCTTTAGAGTGGGAACTTTCTTCTTCTTGTGTGCCTATGTCTGGTCCTCTCAAAGGCTGATATCCTTTCATTGTAACAAACCACTAAATCATGTACTTTGTTATTGATGAATGATAAGGTTTCCAAATCGTCTTTGAGCATAGCACAACCTTTCAAAATTTTGATACAGTTTTGGAGAGAGTTGAATTCTTCTTTTAAGATATTCAATAGCGTGAAAGAAAAATTTCCCTACAAGAAAACAATATTAGATTTAACAATTAAATCTATTTGCATTATTCATTTAAAGAACCACAAATCCACAAGTCTCTACACATGAACTGAAAATAATAAATCTGCAAATCAAACCCCCAAAAAAATCCAATTATATGTAGCCACTACATTGTGGTCATTTGATAGCCCAAAAGTGAAAATATGTGATCCCAAAAAACTTTTACAAATATTTTCTTTCATATTAACTTACAGCTCAAGTTGGGCTGCAAACTATGCAACTTTAAGTTGGCACTAGTTAGTTGTACTAGTAACTTCTCCACCTCGATAGAGCTTTGCAACTCGCTCAAACTATTCCAAAGCTAGTTCCAAATTTTTTTAAGTTTCATATATTTCACCAAATTCCTGTAGAAAACAATATTTT
>VDFB02283949.1:0-23053 GCA_007258455.2 Sequoia sempervirens | reverse complement strand
ATATTAGGGATAAATATGGGCTATACAACAACTTTGCACTCACTAAGAGCAGCATAGTTGGTTTCACAATGCAACAAAGTTAGCGAAATACATGTTAGTAGTCATTTAGGCATTTTTCACAAGTATGGCTTCAACATATAGCATTAAAAGAGAAGGAAAAATGTGCAAATAATTGACTTCTCACTACTACCTTGTTGCAAAGTCAACATAATAATGTTACAGTGTCAACATTGAAATTCCAAAATTTGCATAAAAAAGACAAAGATATAGTACTCTAGTAAGGCAAGCAAGTTGGTAATTGGATTATGTATGCAAGGCAACAATCATTCTTTTGTACAAATAAAATATCACTTGTCCACCCATAAAATATACCTTGAACACATGCTCTTCACTATTTAAAAAGATACTAGCATCCAAACCATACATCTATGTCCATACTATAGTATCACAATCATGAGTGGTAAGAGTCCATTTGTGTCATAAATATGGTAGAATAACCTACATGTTCCCCCTTCCCTCTCTTGGTAGAATCTATCAACACAATATGGCCTCTTCATTATTATCATTGACGTGTGTTTTAGAATGGTATGGTGTATTTAAGTATGTTCAAGAACATAGTCTTAAACCAACATTTCTAATTTTGAGTAGATTAAAACTAGCACAAAACCCCTTTTCGCTCTAATACATCTATTATTTATGTGATGCTTAAGGAACCTCTTATTTAGAAATGATTATAGTTTATTTTTGCTAAGTTAATTAAGGTTGATTAGACCTTTGTATTTACGGAAGAAAGTGTAATGTTACAATGGTTTCCTCGTTAATAGAAAAGAGCTAGAATATACACAAGACAAAGGCTGGACCAGCCTTGAAAAGAGAGGCACAAACTACCCCTCAATGAAGACTAAGAACAATGCCTAAGCAATTAGCCTTAAAGGTACATAAACACTAACCTTATAGGTACAATAACAACCACCAAGGCCAGAAAAAATAACAACTCAAGTAATATGTTGTCTAAAGCATATATGATCGGACTATGAAAGGAGAAAACAAGATGAACACAAATACTTACATAATCCATAGTTTAGACTCTCCTAGGTACATACTTTTCTTAAGCTCAATCATGCCCAAACACCCCTTGCTCGAACCAACAACTGTGCATTCCATGTTTTCTAGAGATCAAGCATCCTTCTCTTAGTTATTTGGCTCAATATAGTTTTGGGAAGCAGGGACTTCTAGGCCTTCACCTCTTTTGTGAATGTAAAGCCACACTTCTACATTGGGATGGGTTATTGATGATGCATGATTGCCAGTAGACAAAGAAAGATCAAGGGCCTAAACTAGAACTTGAGGGACAACAACATTGGAGAGGCAAGTTTAGAAGTTCCCATGCAATGCTTTATTATTCCTCCAATTCTATTTCTACAACATTTTTTTGAGCTCTAAGCATCAAACTACACTAGTTGCATCAACACCTTTCCATTCTAACCTTGCATTAACACATGACATAAAAATTTGTAAATGTCAAATTCCTTGACGTTACGATTGAAGCATTTGAGGAAGATAACTTGAAACTCCTAGCCTCTTGAAGCCTAAATCTTTGAAGTTCAGGACCATGTGCAAGAGCCAAGGAGTCAAGGACATTAAATACCTCTTTAAACTTGCTCATAGAAAACACCCAACTTGCCTCCTCAGCCATGCTCCTTAAGTTTTGCTAACACACCACAATGAATTCATTCCCAATCAACTCAATTTATTTTAAAGAGGAAACATTGCTAAGAAAAAATTTAGGGATAAGAGGTATCTTGCTTTCCCTTTCAAATCAAAGGGATTGATTCTTAATGATCCAACACTAAGAATTGTTTAGAGGAAAGTAGCCAAGTTAATGGAAGTTCTCTAGTAAAATCAAAGGTAATTAAAACCATTATCACCACTCCAAGGGTGGTTTTGGGGGGTTCCAATCCCCAAAAATGAATTACAAAATAAACAATAGTTCCCGACAGGAACTAACAAATCATTAAGAGAGTGATAACGAGGTTTCATGAAAAAAATGTTATGAAAGTCACCCAACAATGGCTCAAACATGTAAAGAGTTGAATTCTAAAGCAAATAAAACAACTATATGCATAGACATAAATTTCACAACATGAGAATAAAATAGAGGAACAATGAAAAAGGTAAAAGTTGTCTCTTTGGTCATGGCCAACCCAAATGCCAATTTGGCATATGAGATCCCTTGTGGAACCCCCCAAGATTTATTTCCATTTACCTTACATTAGTGAAAATTAAAAGTGGTAAACCATTAAGGAAGCAAAGTGCCTCATCAAGTATACCTAACTTGCAGAGATCATGAAACATGACTCATTTCTCCAAGAATGACTACACTTCCTGATTTCATCTTGACAAATCTACATACTAAACCCCAATACCCAAAACCAAATCGATAACTTAGATAATCTCTAGTATTACAAGAAATAAAAAAAGAGGAATAATTTTTAACTAATATTCAAGTGACATACAAAAGCTAGACAACAAGAACAACCCAGGTAAATGCACATGGCTAGAATATATATTTATTACTGGTTTTCTATAATGCCAAAAGGTAAATTATACCTGTAATGTGAGTGAGGCAATTTTTTTCTTGCCGACCACTGTTAATCACCAACGGCTTAGTGCAAATGACTAATTAACCTGCATAGATTGAATGTAAATGACAACACAACTATAGTAGGCATGAAGGAAACAAATAATTAATGCAAAAATTGAAGAGACTGGAGAGTAATTTATTCATTTTCATTTGAGTGAAACATCTACGGATTGAACAAAAGGACTACAACAACAAAAGATATAGACCTAAATCAATGATTAAAATGAAGGTTGCAAAACCAATCCAAGTTCATTTTGTTATTGTGTTTTGATGGCTAAGAACTAGGCCTTGGTAGGCCTTTTATCCTTATGTCTACAACATCTTCCATACCCTTCAATCGGTGCCTAGGTGCAAAGTACACATATCTAGGTATAGAGCTTATAACTGTTTCCCTCTACCTCTAAACTTCTACAACATGTATTTCCTTAAGAAACTCTTCTATTTGGGTACCATTTCTAATATCGTGCTTTGAAATGAAAACATAATAGCTACTTTAATATCCCCTGCCTCAAGTATTTCTGCATTGCTATTGTTAGCAGCATCAACAATAGAAGCAGGTGTCTCTTCGCATGCATTGACTCTACCCTAATCGCCAACTGCTTGAGCCATCAAAGCCTCCTTCAAAATTCGTTCGCTCTCTTGCCTCGTGAAACTAAAACCATATACTGACATGCTGCAGTCGTTGATCTAGGCCAACAAAAGGCAACCAAATTTTAGAGTAGTTAACTAGTGAGCACATATGCATCCTTGACCAAGCATTGCTGAATAAAACATGAAATTTTTTGAATCTTGATTGACTAGTATCCAATACATTAATCACCGTTTAAGGTTTGAAGACTCTGCAATAGTTCCCGATAGGAACTAATTCATTACACACATATTGAAGTAATTGAAATCAAGATACAACAAGGTATTCTCAACCCTAATTTTTATGTGTTAACTATATAAGAATGATTTTATGAGAGTACAAGTAGATGTTTCCTTCATCTAAGGTCATAAGGGCTCCACTCTAACAACCTATCAATAGAACCAATAAAAATTTAGCAAATCAATATTAATGTGATCAATTTGAAGGGTACAATACTCCATGCCTCTTCACAATTCTCTGTTCTGTGAGCTATGTAGTGCACAACCACAAACCTTTCATCAATTATGATCAGATTGTAAAATTTCCAAGTTGCACATTCACAAGCAACATAGATTACGTAAAACCAACTAAAACTATTACAAATCCCCTTTTTCGGGTCGAGAATAAAATATGCAGCAGTCAATCATATAACTATTTAATTGTATAATATTTACACCAATCGACAGTATCATTGCTTACCCATGTCACACAAATCCAAAACCTAAGAGTGTAGAGTTGTGCAAGATCAAACAACAAGGTAAATGAAGTCCAAGTGCCATTTTTCCAGCTCTTCGCCCAAAATGAAAATAATATGCTTTCTGACCTATCCAAAATGATTGCTGAAATTCTTCTGCATAGTCCCCAGATACCTCAAAATCATTCAATCAACATCTTTGTATACTTACAGAAACCTTTTCCCAAAAATGCCACACCTAAATCTCATAAAAATGCAAATACTTTATGTTTTTCTTCCCCTATTCATTTCCTGATTCCACGACATCCTCTCTTAGGGTTCCAATGAATAGGAATTCCTGGAGAGTAACAATCTCACTGTGATTATCTAGTTGCCCCTGATTAAATGAAAACCTATTGAGAATAGTGCATGGCATCCAAAACAACTAGAGAAGGGGAGTAATGGGGCAGCCATATCCACCACTTCTTTGCATCTCTCATGTCTTCCTCCAAGCATGGCTGTCCATGCTGCAAGTTCACCACAATACAATAACAAAAGCTAAGCATCATTCAACTCCAAATCAGTTGCTAAGAATGTTGAAATGTTGTTAATATTGTTAATGTCAACATGACTTTAAATCCACTTTTTGTTTTCTAGAATAGAGGTAGAGAGGTGGAATTATAGGATTAGAAAATTGTGTAAATTTTATTTTGGTTATTAGTAAATTTAATAGTGTTTGAAAAGGGTGAATTATGGATTAGCAATAATTTAAATTTTAAATGGTAGTAATTGGAGAGAATCCAAAAATATATTTATCATAAGAATTGAAATTAAAAGTTTCAATTTTTTTATGAGATTTGTCTAGTTGAAGGTGATACATTTTCTTTTGAGGTTACTAGTATGATGTGTTTCATAGGATATTTTTTCTTTTGAGGTTACTAGTATGATGTGTTTCATAGGATATTTGCAAAAAAATCAAACAAATTGAGACAAATATATGATCCAAGATTAGCATAAAAAAAGAGTTGGATGAGAAAATGAAGTCTCGAATAAAATAAAACATCAAGTACATGAGTAAATGGAACATTCCCTTGAATGCTTGTCCTAATAATGACAAATAAATACAAATAATTTATTATAGATAAATTATGTAAGTCTACGTAGGAAAATACATTAGGAAGAAATATGAAGTATTGTTTTGATAAATTTAACCCCACTTATGATCATCAACAAAAGGCCTATATAGGATAAAATACACCTTAGAGAACAAAGATTCTCATAATTTAATTAAAGACTAACTCACATTACCTTTAGTGTGAAATAGGTAAATGGAAGAGGTCAAAAGAAGAATGGAAAGAGATAATTTGTGTATTTTGCATAGTTGGCACAATTAAATCAGTAAAACATTTTATTTTAGAGTATGAAGCATATAATGACATATGAGACAATTATACAACAACTTCACCAACAACTTCCTTAAAATATTTGTTCAAAGAGGAGATAATTGAGAGAACAAAAGAGTTAAACATCAAATTAAATAGACGAGTAACAACTCAAAAAAATATGGCGACAAGACTTGTTGTCCCATAGAATATATTTGGCAGCATGAACGTTAAAATATTCTACTATATTCCGTTGATGACCCTTTTTTAGATTTAGGTTTTAAGACCATAATTTCGCTATTGTTTCATCCGACAATATGATTTTCCTAACTTACATATGCACACATGATTTGGGGAGTTAAGCAATCTCATTAATTGAAGTCAATTTATGACAACTAGGTAAAAGACATGACCTTGTAATACCAAGTAAAATTTTAATGGATAAAATTGATGAATTAAAGTTAATGATTCATCAATCAACATACTGAGATTTTAACTTCAAAAAAAGATAAACTTATATGACTAACTTGGTATAGGATAGCTTGATAAGATACTCAAACTCCATTACTTGACCATGATAACCACCCTCTCACATGATACCCTCACCCTACACGGGGGCAAAACAACTCCCCAAACTCAGTACAAGGTATGAATTAGTTTCCATATTGATTAAATTGCATCATATAAGTAATCATACAAAAAAAATTTATAATATAGTTAACATCTTAATGTTGTAACATGTACATTAAATTCAAATCAACTTAAATTAAAAATTAATTATTGGAAACAAAACCTCATTATTTGTAATAACAAAAATAATTAATAGTAATTTTTATGGAGTCTTACATAATCTGTAGGTATACATGCAAAATACATTAGTAGCACCTACACCAAACATTAATAGAAAAATCAGAATAATTTTTTATTTATATAATTATGCCATCCATCAAATGTAAAAGCAATAAAAGTTTGTGGTGTAGGACCCATGCAAGTGTCTCCTTAATTAATATATGCATGAGATATATATGCCCTCGATGCTTTAACTTATTGTGGATTTGTTTTAAAGAAAATCAAATGGACACATACGTCAATGAATTGGACCTAATATATATGTAAAACATAATTCAAGAAGTTTCATATGAAGGGAAAAAAAATATTGTCCCTTCATATGAGGACAAGTCTCATACTAAAGAAAAAAAATGTAAGTGCAAGAGTGTAAATATGTTGTGTATGATGCACTCATGTAAAATTCCTTGGATATAAGAATGTGCAATATCATCATGTAAGTGCCATAAGAAAGGTGATAAAATATATCATGTTTGAAAGAGTAATGACAACATATTCCATCTAAAAAGTAACCATGTAAAGATATGGTATAACCAAAAGACAAATGTTCTCTCAAGTGAGAAGTAAGGAATTACTAGGCTTGAAGGGTAATATGTTATGCCCCTAATATTCTATTTTCCTCAATGGAATAAAAGTAAGTAGTTGTGGCATACTTAAATTTAATATGTTTATTTATTGAATCATTTCGTTTCCTTATCCCAATCCAATTAGAACAAAAATCCTACCTAATCATGTCTATAAATAAGGAAGAGCGAGAATCATCAAATCATCATAACTTGTCTTATTCAATCTATTTAATTATATTTTGAAATATTGAAGTCACCCTCTCGAAGTGGTCTAACATTCAATTATTTTTGCCTTTATTCTAGAGAAATATCCTAACAAATGCTAGATCATAACAACAATTTGGACAAAGCATTTTCTATATCTCACAAACCATTATAATTTGTTAATAAATTTTCAACAAATTTGAGAATTTATGCAAAGAATCTACTATCTAATTTATAATTTTTTGTGATCATTTTTGATCGGGTAATTGTTATTTTACTTATTTTCATAAATTTAGTTTACAAATTATAATTTTTTAGATTTTTGTTTTGTAATTTGAAAAATTTGATTAAAAATTTGGTGAGGCCTATTATTTAAAGTCTTCAAAAAAGATTATAACACCGCATGTTAAGGGTTGAACCTACATGTTTGAATTTACCTATATTTTCCCTTTTCCCTTTTCTTATTCATAATATGAAACTAAAATTTGTTCATTCATTCTAATCTACAAAATCTAAATACTTAACAAGTGGTTTTATATTTCAAGATAAACTATTTAAGTTATCTTGCAAGTCAAGTTTACAAGAATGTACTCAACTATTAATTTGAAGTGACATCATACTAACTTAATTGTAATGCCTAACCTTATTAGACACCTAAATTTTGGACCGTAATTTATCCAAATTTATCCCCTTTCATCTAAGCATCCCTTATTTGCATTAATTAAGTAATACTATTATTTAATTAATATCCTTAATTCTGTCAAATCCCTAAGGTATTTAATTAATAAATAAATACCTTATCTTTTTAATCCTCCTTTTCATCAAATGAATTAAATAAATATGTCACATCCCTTTCTTAATCTTAATTATTCTCCTAATCTCATCATTAGGGATGTGCACATGCCTAATCCTTGATTAGGATGTGTCACATCCTCCAACTTTTGCAAGTTGGCCTCTAATCTCTCTTAGCCACCTAACCCTCCTCTAATCCTTCATTAACTAGCCTAATCAACCTCTTAAGGAATTTTTAATTCCTTTTATCCTTCCAAGGAATATTAAATTCCTTTTTCTCTTCCCCATGTGATCTTTGACTTGTCACATCAAGTCACATGTCACATCCTCCATAATCTTCCACGCCTCTAATATGTCATTAACTTATCTAATCAAGTACTTGCACAACCTTAATCACTTAATTAGGTGTCATTAATCATTTATGGAATGTGTCATAAGTCAACCTTATTAAAGGCTTTCTCCTTTTGGAGAAGGCACTCCATTCTCCATGTGAATTTTTAATTCACATTTAATCCCCCAATGCATTCCTTGGAATTTAAAATTCTTTTTCTCATCCCCATGTGGATATTTGAGAAATTTTTAATTCCTCACATGTCCTCTCACCCACATGGGGACAAGGACCTCCTTTATGAGGAGATCTTGTCCCAATCTCAAGGTACTATGCACTACCTCCATGTCATGTACTATCCTTCCACCTCATGTACACATCATCCTTTTTTAAGCCACTTCACATGCCACATGTCAAGATGTGAGGGGGCTTGTGAGTTCTCAACTCACCTTAGCCCTACATCTTGATCTTTGTGGTTAATCTTGACTATCTATTTCCTAGAGAATTCCAAAATTATCTATAAATACCCCCTCTTTTCTCTCATTTTGGGGAGATCATTCATGCTAGCCAAACTCTTGCAAAAAAATTTCTTGAGCCATACTTAGCCAAATTTCATATTTGCATCCATTTTCACTCATCTCTCCATCCTCATCCCATCTTATAGCTTGCATCTCTTGCCATCCAAGGAGCATACAACATCGAAGATCGAAGGGCCAACCAAAGGGGAACTCAACAAGGTGAAATCTTCCATTTTGCTTTGCTTAGTTAATCTTTAGGCTAATCTTGAGGTGTAGGGTGTCTTTAGTTGTTATTTGCTCTCTTTTTTTTGCTGCTTGTATTCTAGCAAGTAAATTTTCCCTATCACACCTATAATATGGTTTAATTAAATGATATACATGTGACGGTTTTTCTTTAGGTCTCACACTTTAATTGATTAATTATCGTTTTGACCAAGGTGGTGTCCAAGGCTACACGTGGAAGGATTTGAGATACCTAATCTATGCTAAATTTTACCAAAGTAGAGAATGCTTATGCTAGAAAGAAATGTTATCTAGAAAGAATTTAAACCTCTATCTACAAAAACATAAGAAATGTAACCTATGAAAACAAGGAAGTTATTCAAAACTTTTATTGTAACAAATTGGATTTTCTTTGACTACCGAATTGTTGATAATACAATCTAAACTATTCTATCATTTTTCTTGGTTTTGTACAGATAGTGGAGCTAGCAAATAACTTGTTTGACCAAATTTCTATTTTTAAGGAAAAGATCTCAATAAAAAAAAATTCTAAAGAAAAGATGTCAACACAACATGAAAACAATAGTCTACTCTGTAACTATGAAATACATAATTCTTTACATGAATACAAAACAAAAGACCATAACATATATCATAGATAATACAAATAATGAAAAATAATATGGATAAAATTAAACACATTAAACATGTAGGTTATAAATAGTATGGACACAACTATATAGACATAAAATCCATCAAAACTATAATACTTATATCTACCATGCACTCCAAATCCTCAGTTGAGTGGCCAACTCAACAAAGATTTGACTTTCTCTACTCAAAAAATCATTGACAACGTGCCATAATACTTGTCACGATATGAATCCAAGATTTTCCAGCGAGAGGTTCTCTATTACTTCATGTATTAGAAAAATCCAAAATATCAAATGTTAAGTTGTTTTTGTCGATTAACAAAAAGATATATAAACTATGACCTAACTCCTAGATTATGACATCATGGTGACATGCATTGATGCCATTAACATTTTGTTCCATAGATTTTATAAATAAAAGTCTGAGTTTCATTAAATGAAAAGTAGTTTAATTGCCTGAGAAAACTATTGTAAAACAAGAGTCTTAATTTCCAAAGAGCTAGTAGTTTGGTGGTAACTCACAACTTCAAGAAAAATAGGAGATTTCTATCTCCAAAATTCCTTTTGTAGAGATTCGTTCTACAATGGTATCAGAGATGGTTTGAGGAGTTTGAAGCTCTACGAATGTGTTGCTCCAAAATACCTCTCCTTCTTGCACATGTCTTGTCTTTACAAAAATACATCTTTTGACACATGACCATTAGCATTAAAATTTTCATTAACACAGAAAGAACAACACCTATGCATGCATTAATACTAACTAAAATTGCGCTTGATCTATTATATAATATTGTTAATTTAAGCATGATTAAGATATATGGAAAGTGGTAAGTAGTTAAAAAGGAATAACTTGATTTTGATACAAATATAATTATTGATATCTTATCAACATGGTTTCCTCCCAATACATTTTAACCCACAAGATATGACTCTAAGCATGCTTAATACATTACAGAAACATCCACAACTATTTACAATAATAAGGAAAATTAGATCCTTCTATAATAATAACATTGCACACACATTGAAGTAATTGAAATCAAGATACAAGAAGGTATTCTCTGCTCTAATTATAACCTTATTTACGGCCACATTGAGTCTAAAAACCTCACAAATAAATTCCTTCGTTATATCCATTATGACACTTCCACCCAATGCCCTAATTACTCTGATATTTTCATCATTTTATGTATTGGCTATATAAAAGATTTTTTTATCAGTACAAGTAGGCATTTCCTTCATCTAAGGTCAAAAGGGCTCCACTCTAACAACCTATCAATAGAACCAATATCAATTTGGAGGTTGCAACACTGCATGCCTCTTCACAATTCTCTGCGTTGTGAGGTATGTAGTGTCACAACCACAAAATTTTCATCAATTATGATCAAATTGTAAACTTTCCAACTTACACATTCACAAGCAACATAGATTACATAAAACCAATTGAAACTATTTCAAATCCCTATTTTTGAGTCAAAAATAAAATGTGCAGTAGTCAATCAAATAACTATTTTGTTATGTAAGTTTTACATCAATCGATAATATCATTGATTACCCATGTCACACAAATCCAAGACCTTAGAGTGCAAAGTTGTGTAGGATCGAACAACAAGATAAACAGAGTCCAAAATGTTTCCAAAGTGAATTCCAAACCTCGCCACCAAAAAATAATATGCTTTCTAACCTATCCAAATGATTGCTAAAATCCTTTTGCACAATCCCCAGATACCTCAAAATCATTCAATAAACACCTTTGTATTCTTATAAAAAACTTTTCCCAAAAATGTTACACCTAAATCTCATAAAAAATGCAAATATTTTATATTTTTCTTCCTCTATTCATGGCCTAATTTTACAACATGCTTTCTTGGGGTTCCCATGGGTAGGAATTCTTGGAGATTAAAATCTCACTGTGATGGTCTAGTGGCCCTTGATTAAATGAAAACCCATTGAGAACAGTGCATGATATCCAAAACAACTAGTGAAGGGGAGTATTGTGGCAGCCATGACCACCACCTCTCTCCATCACTCCAATATTTCTTCAACATGCAGTTGCTAGGGTTCTCATGCTACAGTCTGTGGCAATACAAGAACAAAATCTATGTCTTGTTCAACTCCAAATTAGAAGTTAAGAATCTTCAAATGTTGTTTAAGTTAATTTCTTGTCACTAATGTCAACACGCCTTCAAAATAAACAATTTTTTGAAGAGCACTTTTGGTTTGTAGAATAGATGTAGAGAGGTGGAATTCTAGGATTATAAATTTATATGCATTTTATTTTGGTTATCATTAATGGTGTTTTACAAGGGTGATTCACGGGGTAGAAACAATTTAAATTTAAAATGGAAGTAATTAGAGAGAATCCAAAAATATATGATCACAAGTAAATTGAAATTAAAATCTTTGATCTCTTATAAGATTCTTCTAGTTGAAGTTGCTATATTTCCTATTGAAGCCACAACTACGATGTATCTCATACAATATTTCAAAAAAATTGAAGGCAAATAGATGGGCCAAGATTAACATCAAAGAAGTGTTGGATGAGAGAAATAAGTCCAAGATGAAATAAAACATCAAGTGGATGAGAAAATGGAACATTCACTTGAATGCTTGTCCTAATAGTAACAAAGAAATAAAGCTTTTGTTATACATAAATTATGTAACTCTATATGATAAAATACATTAGGAAGAAAGAGGAAGTATTATTTTGGTAAATTTAACCACTTATGGTCATCAACAAAAGGGTTATATAGGAGAAAATATTCCTTAGAGAGTAAATATTCTCATATTTCAATTATGGACTAACTCACATTGCCTTCAATATGAAACAAACAAATTGAAGAGGCCAAAAGAAGAATGGAAAAGAAAAATTGTGTATTAAATGCATAACTAGGGTAGTTTTTGATAAGGTAAGCAAGGTTTTGAAAGGACCAAGAACCTTTTACAGAGCTAAGAGAAGGACACTTCCAAACATCAAAGTCTCAAACTTTTCCAATGAAATAGTACCAGCGAAGACACTGCAGTAGCACAACAGAAATACAAATAGCACTTGGTCAGCAAAAACCAAGAGAGACAAAACACTCAAAACCAACATTAGTCCTAGGACAGAGACAGACTAACAACCCAAACCTGACACCACAACTAGGAGCAACCAATCACTTAGGACAAAAACTAGTCCTATTGAACCAAGAAACAACCCACAAACTGCAGGCCCAAAAGACTACCTAAAACAACCATGCCACAAATCACCTGCAATAGTTGGATTACAACAAACCTTCCACTCAACTTAGGCAAAAATGAGTCTAAAATTTTCTTACCAAAGGAGGGGTAAGAAACACAAGTTGCCGCAGAGAAACTTGAACCTGGCCACAAACCACACCTCAATAGGATCCAGGAAAGGGAAAAGAAACAAGGCAGCAAAAGCACCCAAACACAATCCAGCCTCCCAAAACACTTGACCTCAATAGAAGAGTAAGACAACACTGCAGATAGGAAAGCAACCAGAAGCCCATAGTAGCACCACCAAGCCCCTCCAGCAAAACCCATCTCCACCTCAATAGGAGATAGTCCCACCTCCATAGGAGAAGCTAGAAAGGGGGCCATTCGAAGGAGATCATTACTTTCAACCTAAACCACAAAATCTAGCTCAAAAGGATATGACTCCACCTCAATAGAAGTCACAAAATGAGGAAACATGAAGAAAGTAAGAACAAAACCAACAACATCAATACTCATTAACCTCAACCCCACCTGGGTTGTGAGAGAGAACAAGACTTCCAAAGGAGCTCTAAAGCCAACCCACATCAACCACATTTGCAACAAGGAACTAGCAGCACCAATCCACCAGCACAGACTAATTTTTACCACACGAGCAGTAGACCTCCATCTCCCCAGAACAAAGATGGCCTCACTAACCATTAGGCCCAACAAAACAATGACCACAAACAACCACATAATAAGCCAAAGAAGCCAACCACCAACCACAAACATAGGAAAAGATCTTGCCAGCAACTAAACCCTCAAAGACTCTGAGACAACTCCATCATTGCAGCAACAAACTCTGCAAACAAACTTGAACCCGACCCCACCAACCACCAAAAATAGGAGAGCAGAGAAGGGCACATCCACCCCTAAGAAGCCACATAAGCTCACAATAAGGGACGAGCTACTGAGAGAGCTCATGCAACAAATCGACATCCCAATGACATAGTAGAGGAGGGAAAAGGCATCAACAGACCCCACCTAACTAGAGAAGGAAAAGAAAAGGAAGCACGTCAGAGAAGGGAGAGACCACCAAAGGAACCACATATGTCAAATCCAAAGTCCCTAACCTTAACCCAGCCACATGCCCCAAAGAAGTCCCAAACAAGCCACTCCAGGGACAAGACATAGTAGAAACGACTTCCAAAACCTCAACAACACCCAACAGGGGCAAAAACTAGAGCCAATCTACCTGCACAAAGAGAGGACCCTCCCTAAATCTGAGCAGACAGAAGAAAATCCATTGGTCAATAGGAAACCGATCAGTAGAAACAACCAAAAGCCACTAGAACCCACAAAGGCCAACTCCATTTTCATCAGAATTAGAGTTGCCATCCTTTGCAACCTCAAAGGAATTCCAAAATTTGTAGTCGTCACTTCTCTCGCTCACCCCAACCAAGGAAGGCATAACACAAGTAATCTTAGGAAAGAAAGCCATGAAAAAACATGAGCCCAAACACCACAACCGCAAGAGCAAGCACTCCAAAAGTGATGCAAAAGCAACCCCCAGATGCATCAACCAAGGCAAAGAAACACGAGAGAAGAACACTACCTCCAACAACAGAAAACACAACAGGCAACCTCCACCGCCATCACAAGAAGGCACTCGAGAAATAGATGACTCGAGCAACCACAACCCCAAGGCGGAAGGCCCAACAAACACACACCAATCAACATGAAATTCATCTAGCCGCTGCCACCAGAACACCAACAAGAGATAACCATTTTCTTCGTCATCCGAATCAGAGCCATCGCCCTCTGCACCACCAAAAGAATTCAAAATTCCAAGCTCACATCCTTTCCTGCTCAAATATGTTGTTGTCGCCATTTCAATGCATAGCTAGGGTAGTTAAATCAATAAAATACTTTATTTTAGAGTGCGGAGCTTAGAATGACATCCCCACACGCACTTTAAAAATAACTTCCTTACAATTTTTGTTCAAAGGGGAGATGATTAATAAAACAAAGGAGCTCATCATCAAATTAAATAGCATAGTAATAATTCAAGAAAATATGGTGATATGGTCTATTATCCCATATGATATCTTTGGCCTCATGGACATTAAAAGCATTTTATTATATTCTATTGAAGACCCTTTTTTAGATGTAGGTTTTCATATTTCATCATTTCTCTTTTCTTTCATTCAAAAATATGGGTTTTCTGACTTTCAGAAGCACATGTGATTCATAAAATTAATAAATCTCATTGATCGAGGTCAATTTATGACAACTAGGTAAAGGACATGACCTTATAATACCAAGTCAAATTTTAATGGACAAAATCAATAACCTAAATTTAATGACTCATCAATCAACATATTAAGATTTGATCTACAAAACACAATACACTTATATGATTACCTTGGTATAGGATAGCTTGACAAGATACTCAAACTTCATTTTTTTGACCTTTCCATTACTTAACCATGATAACCACCCTCTCGCATTATACCCTCCCTCTACATAGGGATATAACAACTCCCAAAATGATATACAAGGTATGGATTAGTTTCCATAATAATGAAATTGCATCATATAAGTAATCATACACAAAGAAAATTCTAATATAGTTTACATCATTATGTCATAACATACATTAATATTAAATTAACTTAAATTAAAAATAAATATTTGAAAATAAGACATCATTATTTGTATTAATAAAAATAATTAAAGAATAGTAATTTTTATGAGGTCTTACATAATATGTACATATAGATGCAAAATACATTAGTAGCACCACACCAAATATCAATATGAAAATCATAATAGCTTTACATTTATGTAATCATGTCATCCATCAAATGTAAAAGTAATAAAAAGGTGTAGAGTTAAATTTAAAGTTTGTGTGGAATCCATGAAAGTATCACTTTAAAAAATATGGTGTAGGACCCATGAAAGTGTCACCTTAACTAATATACGCATGGAATATATGCCCCCTCAAATTGGATGCATAAAATTATTATGGATTTGCTTTAAATAAAATCAAATGGACACATATGCCAATGTCTTGGGCCTATTGTATAAGCACAACATAATTCATGAAACCTCTCTCATATAAAGGAAATAAATAGTGTCCCTTCCTTGGAGACAAGTCTAACCACTAAGAAAAATAGGTATAAGCACAACATAATTCATGAAACCTTGTATAAAGAGTAAAATATTGTCCCTTCATGCAGAGACCGGTCTATACTAAAGAAAAATAATATAAGTGCAAGTGTGTAAATATGTTGCATACGATGCACTCATGTAAAATGTCATAGAGATAAGAATGTGTGATATCATCATGTAAGTGCCATAGGTAAATTGATAAAATATATCATGTTAGAAGAGCAAGGGAAACATATACCATGTAAGATGTGACCATGTAAAAATATGGTATAACTAAAAGATGAATATTCTTTTAAGTGAGAGGTAAGGAATTACTAGGTTTTAAAAGTTAGTATGCTATTCCCTTAAAATTATATCTTCCTAAAATAATAAGAGTAAGTAATTATGGCATAATTAACCTTTATATTTTTATTTATTAAATATAGTTATTTCCTTAGCCTAGCCCAATTAGAACAAAGAGTGTGATCTTATCTAATTATATTTATACATAAGGAAGATCAAGACTATGTCAAATCATCAAAAGTTATATTATTCAATCTATTTAATTATATTTTGAAATATGTAGGTCACCCCCTCAAATTGGTCTAATATTTGATTATTTTTTCCTTTATTCTAGAGAAATATCCTAAAAAATGGTATCATAACAACAATTTGGGCAAAACTTTTTTTAATATCTCATAAACCACTATAATTTTTTTATTAATTTTTCAACAAATTTGGGAATTTATGCAAAGTAGCTACTATCTATTTTTTATCTTTTTGTGATTATTTTTTACCAATTTATTGTTATTTTACTATTTTTCATAAATTTAGTCTACTTGTAATTTCTTGGAATTTTTTTTTTTTTTGTATTTTTTGAAGAATATCATTATAAGAATTGGGTGGGGTCTATCCTTTATGGTCTTCAATTGGAGGTAAAATACCTTGTGTAATTTGGTCAAATTTTGGTCATATAAAGGAACTTATCAAATTCAATTATAACTCATATTTAGAATTTATATGGGGTAAAAGCACAAAGCTGTGTCACGGCATATAAAAGGAAACAACAAATGTTGATCCAACTTTTAAACTTGAATCACTAAAAAGTGGCATATATGTTTTGAATTTTGAAATGATGTAAACCAGTAAAGTATGTATTTTTTAGTATATTTTATGTTTGTATTTTTTTATTTAAAAAAAAAAGTATTTTAAACTAGTTTTTAATGAATTAACACTATAATTTAGTTGTTGATAAAGTTAACTAAAAATGAAATTGCATGGGACGTGGAAACTTTTATAGTAAATTTTATTTTTTTTCTTTCAAATTTTTGTATTAATATTTATAACGGAAATTTTTAGTGCATGGATTTTTTTTCAATTTTGATAAATATATATTTTTAAATAAATATTAAAATGATAAGTGAATAAAAAAATAGTTGTTTTCATCAGACGTCAACTCTCATATTAAATATTTATCTAAAATGGAAAAAAATTGTGCCATCTTAAAATAGATTCTTTTATCTAGTGCATTATATTTTTTTCAATTTTTAAAAATAAGTTTTAATATTTTTCCTTGGCATAGTAATCCCAACCTAATATTTTATGATGATATTGCGTAAAATAAAATATAAAATATAAAAGAAATAATAATTAAACTATTAAAATAAATATATTTTGAAAGCTGGCTTTTATGCATCTAAAAGGAGGTATTTTTTTTTATATTTTAAAAAATGTTGTTGATAGCAAAGATTTATTGTGAAACTTCAAAGTTTTCTAAATAATTTATTTTTTTTGGTAAATTGGACTCAAAGTGGTGCTCCATATATTTTATCCAACAATTTGGTTAGAAAAATTGTGGAAGTATCTAACTTAGCTAGAATGAATCTTACTAGATCATATGTTTGACCAAAATTGATTTTTAGTTAGAAATACTTAAATTTGGTTGTCCTGATAAGTTGGCTGAAAGTGTAACACAAGTTTGTGCTTTTACCCATGAAAACTACTATTATCGAGTATTTCCCTTCTTTTCTTAATTAAATCCTAGAGCTTGGATAACAACCACAATAGAAGCCATGACGTATTTTAGATTAGAGATTTTTTCTACAACCATTGAATCCAATGAATCTCTTTACCATCTACCACCTAAAGTTGGGAAATACCACCAAGATGTGAAATAATGGTAAATTTTACCATAGGTAATTTGTTTACCCCATTTACAAAAACTTTGAATGATGGTTTTGATAAGTTTAAATAGGAACTACTATCTCAATTAAAGTCCAAAATTAACCACCTTGGGGTGGAAAACCCCAACAAACCAAACTAAGAGATAGGGTAACCCATCCAAGGTCAAAAATTGATCCCAAATCAAAATAAACATTAATAAGTTTGATGATAGGGATGCAACTTCATGGATAAGTCTTGTGGAATAATAATTAAAAATTCACCATACACTAGAGAACATAACGGTTGACATAGCCTCACTACATTTAGAATTTGAACCTTCTCCATGGTACCATTGGATAATGACTAATAAACAAGGGTAGACACTTAGTTAGTTCTAAATTAGAAGAATGTTATGAGAAACCATGGAAGGGGAAGCTATTTCATCCAATTGACAAATGTAAAATAAATAAGATTTATAGTTGAATATAATGTTGAGCTTATGAGATTGGTCATCCAAACTCAAGATGTGACACCTTATCAAAGGTTGTAATTCTACATCAATGGACTTAACAATTGAATTAAGCATGACGTTCAACTATTGGAACTTTATATAGTTAGGATAACCATGTAAGAAGTGTTATACATTCAATAATGACACTCTATTACCAAAAAGTTCACATTGTTGGCACCCCCAAAATTTTATTTTTCACTTTGTGCCTTAGCCATATTTTCCCAAGTTTATAACTGATTTGAGATATCTGTCATGGGTGAATTTTTGTTAAAATTTCTTAGCACCAGTGGGTAGAGCATTGACAATAAGGCTTAATTTTTTTTTAAGTTTTAAAAAATATGTTGAGCGAAAGCTATCACCATGCGATTTTTCTCCTTCCATCCGGATCAATCCCATTTCTTCACAAGGTGCAATTCAGATGGTTTCTCTCGCAATTATCCACTTTCATATGTTATTTCTGCAATAGGTTTTAAAAGTTTTAAAAATCGACTAAGTATCGTCTTTTGGGATTTCCATTCCAAAGTGAACTTCACTTTTCCAATAGTCATCTAGTTCACTTAGATTTTTCTCACATGAGAAAAAGTATGCCCATATGCCTCTTGCAGGTTTTTCCACGTGAACAATCAATTTCTAGTTGCTGATGACTTTTCTACATTTTCCACTTGCTGCTGATTTCCTCATAAGTGTAGTTATTTTTTGAATTGACTAAGTTTAGTTTTGCAGGCGTATGGAACCCATCTTCCCACACTTGCTCCTAATGATTTCATCTTCTTTTGCAAGCTTCTTCATTTATCTAAACTTCCACTTGGGCTAATGCAAGAAGTTGGGTCCACAAAGAAGCTCAAAAAGTGGAACTATTTTTGCTGTTTTTCAGAATTTGTCACACTTCCAAATTGAAAATTTGAAGCACTTACACATTAAATCTTTAAAAAATTTAGTTTAATAAAATTTAGTATTTTGAATCTAGTTTCCAAATATGTAATTTATTTTAATACCCAAATGATACAAATTAAATTTTAATAGGCATTTATAAAACCACTTTTTAAAAGTCACTTTTTTTTACCATACCATACATGTGTACGGACACCACTTTTTGACTTAAATAAAATTATTTTTCTAATTCCTTTTGGGGGAATATATGTAACAACTTGAAGATTGATGATTATATCTTTTTGTAATTTTTTCTGAATAATTTTTTTTAATTGATTTTTTATTGGCCTTAATTGTTGTTTTTAAAAATCAATGTGTATAAACATAATTAAACCTTAACTAAACATTTTTTTGACTTTTTTCATTGTGTAGAGAATTTTCTGAATATTGATGTCATATACTTTTTTTTGCAAAAAAAATAACAGATAACAAATTAAAAACAAAAATGCTTGATATTTCAAGTTTATGGACTGGTTTTCTTATAAATTAATTAAAAAAGAGAAAAAATAATCAAATATTATATATATATATATATTTGAAAACTAGACATTGTGATTTATAATGAGTTTTAATTTCATAGATTAATTCTAAAAAAAAAGTCCATAAGCTATATTGCCAAAGTTGGGCATTTCTATTGAGTTTTCCTTAGTTTTTTAGTTGCAGGTCAAAGGTTAAGGGCCGGGTTACCAAACCTTTCCCAAGCCTAAAACCCAAAGCAAAAAGAGGCTTGGGAATTCTAGCTTTAAGGAACGGGTACCCATTCTGAAATAGAAACGGGCACCTATTTTAAAATGGGTACCCATTCCTAATTTCTCATTTGAATGAATCGACAATCGATTTAAAAAAAAAAAAACCTTTTCAAAATGGGTACCCACATTTCATAATGGGTACCCATTTAGTAGTGGGTACCCGAAGCGAAGAAGGTTCCCATTTGAATTTAGGCTTGGGAACCCGTTCCTAAATAGGTACCTATTTTTTTCAAAATGGGTACCCGTTCCTTTCAACATTGTTTTCTGGTTGAAACTTCCCTCTTCGTGGACCCAACTTCTTGCTTTTACCCACTTTGAGGTTCTTTCATCTAGTTCAGATAGATTGGTGTGTGTGGTGCAAATGGAGGTGAAGCCTTCATAAGAGGTAAGTTATCGAACCTGGGGTAAAAGTGTAGTTCAGTTGCAAGTGTCTAACTCACATAAACCTAGTGAAGTATGATAGAGCTACACAAGATATTGTAGAACTTTCCATGTGAACAAGAGTTTTTATAGATGATAAGGTTCACTTGAAAATGGAGTTTCCACAAGTAACTGATGGTGGCTAGATTTCAAAGCTCAAGAATGTTGGGTGGATTCTTGCATGGTTCTAATGAATACATAAATTTTGTAAAGGTATTAAAGATAAAAGGTGAGGAGTTGCAGAGAAAGGTCTATGAACTGAACAAAGGTTCGAAGTGAACATGACTCGTTGTGGGTTGTTTTCTCGCAAGTTTGGATGGTTGATTTTACCTCAAGTGTTTGTCTTGCAATAATTTAAGGGTATTGCAATGTTATGAATTTTTATGGCCTAAGAGATAAGTCTAATGCCACCCATTTTTTTTGCCTAGTTGGTTCAAGTTGATTTTTCCATAAGCTTGAGAATGTCATGTAAATGAGGATTTTTCACCATTGCCAAATGTACTTGAAAAACCCCACAATAAGGACCAATGAAAGTATTATTTTAGCAAAAGGACAAGTATGGAGCAATTTGCTTCTTGTGGGTATTCCTAAGTGAACCAAACATCTTTTCACAAGTTGTAGATCCAGTAGTGCATTGAAGTCCCAAATAGACAAAATGAAAAGGATGTTGACTTCCCATGAACTTGATAGAGGCAAATATCCCACATGTGGATTTTTGTGGGGATCCAAGGGTCATCGAGATGTTACAGGGATTGAGGTTGGATCAAACTTTTCTGATAGGGGTCCAAAATTTTGTTGATTCATTTCAAGTCTAATTTTCTACCAAATGATGATGCAAATTCCTCCCCGAGTTTTTTTACCACACCACATCCTGGTTGGGGTTCAAATTTATGCAATAGGTAAAATTGAAATGAGTGACTCTCAACTACCACCATTAATGCTCAACCACCTTTGCAACTGCCCTAGTCTCAATCCTATAATATTCTCTACTAGAATTTATTAAACTTTGGCACAGATCCAAGGGATTTTATGATACCCATACTTCATTTATCATTTGCAGAACCCTTTTTGGTGTGTTGCACATCTAGGATGTCATTTTTAGTAAATTTTGTGGGTGAATTTGTTGTTTCATGCACTCGATCCTATGAATCATCAATGAAAATGTATGGTGCAGGTTAGAGAATTTTATTTCATGATTTTTCAATTAGATCGAATTTACAGAGGACACTTGGATGTTGTGCATTGGTGAATGTTGCAACTAGGGTTTTTGTTAGAACATAATGTTATTAGAGGTCATACCCTTATAATATTTATATAATGTTCTAATATAAGGTTATTAAACCTTATATAGTATATGATTTCTTAAGCATATCACATTTAAAATGGTTATAATCTAATAACTATTAGATTATTAATTATTTATGAATGGTTATTTTGAATAGATGTGACCAATACCCCTTAAGGTATTATGCCACCCTTTCTCCTATATTTAAGGAGGTTCCCTCTCATTTGAGAGGTGGAGAATTTGGAGATTGATTGTGAATTCTATCACTATGCACACGAAGTATTATTGGCCATGTGGAAGTATGGAGAAGTGTTCCCTAGGTTTAGTCTATGTTATAATAGACCATTATTGTAGGTGTTTTAATAAAATGATGCTTTATGGGGTTTTTTACCTGAAAGGGTTTTCCCCATGTATATCTCGTTTAATGTGTAAAATCTATTATTCTCATTTTATTTATTTTATATCTTTTTTATAATGATTAGTATCCCAAGATCCTTATTTTTAACAATTTCCTAGGTGGCACGACCCTCTAACATTTTGCAGACTTCCTTGTCATGAATATATCTGCCTTGGAATCCATTTTCAGTGATGATAACATTAGAGGAGATCAAGAAGGATAACTCTTACAGTGAGAAATAATTACAAAGCCAACAAAAGAAAATATATTCATAGGAAACCCTAGGTTTCAAGTTCTAATTTTGGGTATAGCAATTTAAGAATTACATAATGATATGGGTTTATCCTAAAATTGTAATAATATTTGTAACCTTTGTAGATGGGATGATTAACGAAAGATTCAACATTGATTGAGTGTATCCATATGCATGGTGTATGTTTCTAGATGTGTTTCTAATTAGTTAGCCAACTATACGACTGTAAAATTCTCTTAAAGCTTTTGCAAGATATCTTCTTTGAACAATAAAGGAAGTGTATGCATATGTTTATGGATTACTAGGTAGATATTTAATATTTTACAACTATCTATGTTTTTTGAATATATGTGTGGAGCCCATCTTACTTATGCATTCTAGAATGTACCTATTCTTTTGTGGTTTGTTGATTAATGCATCACCTTGGTTTTGGTTATTTCAAGTTTTATTTGAACACATAGAATTTGTTTCCCAATTATATAAAGGCATCAATATTTTATTTCTTTCACTCCCCATCATCCTCAACACACTCAAATCA
>VDFB02283948.1:0-13619 GCA_007258455.2 Sequoia sempervirens | reverse complement strand
TATTGTCCCTCACTTCCCAGTTCTTCTAGCAAGACAACACTTTCTGTTTTGTAGACTGTAAGAACATAGTGTATTGAAGTTCACCTTTATATTTTATAACAACCCTTACTTGCAACAAAAAATTCCAATTCAATACTATTATGCATTTCGAACACAATATGCACAAAAAAACCTCTTGTAGACTTGTCAGAACACTTTAACCAACGACAAACGAGTCTCTTACACTTGTAACTTAGTTTGAATGACTCTTCAATGTCTTTTTAGCCTTGTAGGGAAGGAAATTCGAAACACTCCAAAGACTGTTCAATATAGGCCTTTTGACAATTCTGTCCTAAGAGGACAGTCAATAAATGGTCTCGATAAAGTCATAAATTCAACAATCCCTATCTTGGAATGGAGTCACCTATGCCCACAAACCTTTTCCAAAACAAAATAAGAGTACAACAACTCATATTCCAAAAACCAAACTCATTAAGTCACCAATGTACACAGTCATTTATAGATTTTATGCATTTTGCAGACCTTGGGCTTCATGATAGTTTCCGAAAACCACCTTACCACGCTCTTCAATCTTCACATTGTTTAGAATACTCATCAAACATTCCTCTCACCAGTTTTCAAGAGATTCAAACAGTGCAAATCTGACAAGCACAATTTTTAATATACACTTTTTACCCTAACTCAAGGTTTTAGCCTCCTAGAGAAAAAGTTCAATATCTTTGAGAATTTGAAATGGATTTGTATGAAACGAAATGAATCATAAAGTAGACTTAGAGGGCTATCATGTACAATGGAGGAGGAGATGATTTATCCCTAGAATATGGCCATACAATGGCCTCAAACACAGAAAATGCGGGAAAATTTTGAAAAATAGAGTATGTAATTCATTGTTTCAGTATTACATCAATGACAACACTTTCTATTATGCAAAGTGTAAGAAAAAAATGTATTTAATTTCACCTTCATATTTTATTACAACCTTTACTTGCAAAAAACATCCCATTTCAATTTCCTTATACATTTGGAACACACTATCCAGAAAAAAATGTTGCAGAATGGAAAACACGCAAGGTTCTCCCTCACCTCTGAAATATTGTTCTAAGATAATAGTTTCTATTATGCAAACTATAAGAAAATAGTGTATTATAGTTCACCTTCATATTTTCTAACAACCCATTACTTGTAGGAGACATTCCATTTCAATATCTTTATACGTTTCGAAGAGAAGATGCACAAAAAAAGTTGTAGAATGGAAAACACAAAGAACTACTGAAGAAAATTACAATATTATACAATCTGAAGAAAACTACAATCCACATTTAATACTACTAACACTAAGAACTATGTCAATCATTTATGAACAAGTATAATCTCTGTGTTCTCAGCATCCAGAAGAATTTCCTGCACTCTGATTGTCAAGGTGGAATTTACAGCATACAATGTTGGCATCTCATAATTCACATGCAGCAACCTGAAGGAGGGCCTGACACGGTGGATCTCAAACTTGAAAATGTGGTTGAATTTCAACACGGCCAACAGCCATTCCTCTAGAGGACCTATGTGATTACTAATTATATATTCCCCTTGACGAATCTCATAAACCTCATACTCAGCTGATTTGTAAGATTGTGTGTATGATAACTATTGGTCTAATGCACACCTTCCAGATACAACCAGCTAGGAAAAGGTCTCGAATTTCACGGTAAAGAGACATTGGCCAATCACATAAATTGACAATCTCTATTTATAGATTGTAATAATGAACTTCCATGCCCATATGTGCCCATACACCAAACACGTTGAAGAAGTGAGCATCATAGCGACATAAATCGTTTGGGGAAAAAATCGGCAAACCAAAAAATCGGGAAAAAATCGGAAAAAATCGTGAAAAAATTTGATAGTTATACATTAATAATTTTCAAAAATTAATTTAAATTTTTTATATAAATCTAAATATTCTTATTTTTATTTTTTAAAGTAGAATATTTATATTTATATAACAAAAATAATAATTTTTGTTATATAAATATAAATGTTCTACTTTTTTATTTTTAAAAATAAAATATTTATATTTATATAAAAAAATTAAGTTTATTTTTTAATAGATAATAAAGTTAAATCAATTTTTGTAAAATAATTAAAATAGAATATTTAAATATTTAAATAAAAAATTTAAATTAACTTTTACAAGTATTCAATATAATTATATACTTTTTAATTTAAAAGATATTTTATTTTAAAGAAACTTAAAATAGAATAATCAAATGATATTTTACAATGTAAACTAAATCGATATTAAAAAAATAAAAAATATCATTAAAATTTTGCCGAAAAGTTTAAAATCGTGTAATATAGGAAAATAAAGATTTTAAATAATATGAATCGAAAGGGGAAAAACCATTGCAAACTTAAGGAAATAAAAAAATTTAAAACCTTTACGGAAATGAAAAAATTTAAAACCTTTACGGAAATAAAAAGTTTTTAAAGTTTAGGGAAATGATTTTTTACAACATTCTGCAGTCGCACGATATGCCAGAAAAGAAAAGACCATTGAAACAAAAAATTAACAGTGAACAAGCATACCTGATGAAGTCGCGTCACACTGGTAGCAGGGAAAGACTCGCGAAAAACTGGGAACGCTGTACGGATTCTCCCAGCGAGAGTTTTTATTTTCTTTTTTTTCAAAAAAAATCAATTTTAACTACCCAAATTTAGATTTTACGGCAGTTTTATTTTAAGATTCCGGTCAATTTTTATTAGATTTTACGCGTATTAGAGGAGGGAGGGTGACGTATCCTGCAACTCTGTTTATGGCGGCCAAAAAAATAGATTTATCACGTTTTTTAGGGTTTTTTTTCGCGCTTTTTAGGGTTCTCGATTTTTTGACGTTTTTTTCCCGATTTTTTCGCGATTTAAACCTGATTTTTTCCCGATTTTCAACGATTTTTTGTGCGGTCAACTCAACTGAAAAAATCGTGATTTTCAGGGGGAAAAAATCGGGAACCCCCACGATTTTTTAAAAATCGCGATTTCTGCGATTTTTTGCAGATTTATGCTTCTATTGCAATGGAAACAATGAAAAATAAGAGAGCAAAGTGGAAGATATAGACACTACATAGAGGGGCAGTTTAAGACAATATTTAAAACAATTTTTGAGTAAATTGTCTTAACTTGAGACAAAAAAAAAATTGTGTATTGTCTCAATTATTGTCTTTAAGCGAGTTTCTTAAAGTATTGTCTTAAAAATTGTCTCTATAAAGACAATATGAAATAGAAGTATTTTTGTCTCTTTAAAGACAATATGTAAAAACTGTCTCTCTAGAGACAATATGTAAAAATGTATTAAAAAAATAAACAATTTATTTTAAATATTTTTTAAGTGTGGTTTCCAACATTCAATGTTTTTGAATTCTCGTCGTCCTCCTATTGGTTGGAATATTTATTTTTATTTTTCCAAATGCGATGGAAAATTATGACAAAAATTATCAATGATTTTGAATCTAAGAGCAATGAACAATTGTCGAATACGCAAAGCATAATGTTCATAAAAAAAAAAAAAAAAATAATGCATCATAATCTAAACTCATAAAGTTAATGCCAATAAGTATTTTTTATTTATAGTTTATAAAATTGTTCATACAATCATGAGCAACACGTACATTATAACATGGCGCAAGAAAACGATTCCTTTCTAGGAAAGAGAAAATGTTAATATTTTCCTAAAACCCAGTGGAATATACCCAACTGCCGACATAACTCTTTCGAGCATGGCAAGGTAGTTTGACAAAGAGTTGACTCAATTGTCTGGACTGGACAATTTTGCTTTAGAGTGGGAACTTTCTTCTTCTTGCGTGCCTATGTCTGGTCCTCTCAAAGGCTGATATCCTTTCATTGTAACAAACCACTAAATCATGTACTTTGTTATTGATGAATGATAGGGTTTCCAAATCGTCTTTGAGCATAGCACAACCTTTCAAAATTTTGATACAATTTTGGAGAGAGTTGAATTCTTCTTTTAAGATATTCAATAGCGTGAAAGAAAAATTTTCCTACAAGAAAACAATATTAGATTTAACAATTAAATCTATTTGCAGTATTCATTTAAAGAACCACAAATCCACAAGTCTCTACACATGAACTGAAAATAATAAAACTGCAAATCAAACCCCAAAAAAAATCCAATTATATGTAGCCACTACATTGTGGTCATTTGATAGCCCAAAAGTGAAAATATGTGATCCCAAAAAACTTTTACAAATATTTTCTTTCATATTAACTTACAGCTCAAGTTGGGCTGCCAACTATGCAACTTTAAGTTGGCACTAGTTAGCTGTACTAGTAACTTCTCCACCTCGATAGAGCTTTGCAACTCGCTCAAACTATTCCAAAGCCAGTTCCAAATTTTCTTCAGTTTCATATATTTCACCAAATTCCTGTAGAAAACAATATTTTGAATTTCAATAAAAATCCCTATCTAAAACAAACAAGTAAATTTACTCATAACTTGATCATCATAAAGATATTCACAAAATAACCATACAGCTTCTGCAATGAATGCCTTGTACATTACATCCAACCAAGAAATTTGTAGTCTTAACAACATATCAAAACATATTATCATGAGAATAAGAATCCTTACACTAGTTCAAAGTCAAGCTTTAACAACCTCAAAAGATTAGGTCATCCCACACCCAATTCAAACATTGAATTACCTTGTAGTGTTTTCCAACCATCGACAATCTACTTATCTCCAAGAATAGATTAACAACCAAACTTAAGCACCTAGCAGCCTCTGCACAACATTAATTAGTAAATCAAGACCACTTCCCATCCAACAATAATAAATGACACCCAACCTTCTCCCATTCTAATATAACGTGAAGAGAAATTACCACACAACAAGAGAGAAATTTAGACTAATATCATGACAAAATAACACAAAGGAGATGAAGACACTGGATTGTAGACTAAAGGAAAATATGAAATATAATTCTTCCCTCTACAATCCATTCAACCTAATATGAGAGATTATACACAACAACATGTTTTTTATGGAAATTATTACACAGGTAATTGGTAAAACATTTGATGTATTAACAATGAGCAATGTGCTCAATAAATAATTTACAAGATGTTATAGGATAAGATCGAACACGATCTTATCTCAAGAAAAAGCAGGAAGTTTCTAAAAGAAACTTCAGATAAGATCTCGAACAACTAAGATGATCTTATCTAGATATTTTACAATATTTTACATAGTTGAACATTAATAAATAAATAAAGAATATTATTTTAATACCCTCCCTTAATGCTCAATCTATCAACTACACCAAGATGCCCCCTAAACTTTACAAACTTATCTGTACTGATCCTCTGTCGGAACATACAGCAACTAAACTGATCCATCTTCAACCAGCTTCCGAATGAAATGACAGTGAGTTTCCACATGCTTGGTTCGCTCATGGAAGACTGGATTCTTGGCAAGTTTGAGAACTCCCTAATTATCACAGAACAAGGGAGTCGGACCTGCTTGAGATATTTGCATATCTGCAAGCATCTGGCGAAGCCAAACTGCCTCACATGCTGCTTTTATTGCTCCCCGATACTCTGCTTCTGTCGAGGAGAGAGCCACTGCTTGCTACTTCTTACTAGTCCATGTGACTGCACCGGATCCCAAACTGAACACATACCCAGATGTTGATTTCCTGTCATCAACTGAGCCTACCCAATCTGAATCTGTGAACCCACTGAGTTTAGGATTGTGACTCTAAGTGTACAAGAGTCCAAAATTAGTAGTGCCCTTCACATAACGCAGCACACGCTTCGCTGCTACCCAATGATCAGCCTTGGGGGCTGTCATGAAGCGTGATATGTAGCTCACTGCAAAACTCAAGTCAGGTCTAGTAGCAGCAAGATAGATGAAGCTACCCACTAGTTGCCTGAACAATGTTTCATCTACCACAGGTGAATCGGACTTAGCTGGCCTATATGCCTTGTGGTTGTCACTGTACCCTGTGAACATGAGTTTCTGGCTCTTGGAGTCTAGCTTAGTGCGCTTGGCCTCTGGAATCCAAACATACACAAGAGAGCCCAAAACCTTCAAATGACTGATCCTGGGTTTGCGACCAGTCCAAACTTCCTCAGGAGTCTTCCCCTTAACAACATGAGTGGGTGACCTATTAAGGAGATAGACTGAAGTATTGACTGCTTCTGCCCAAAACTTGGTAGGAACACTCCTGTGTTGCAACATGGAGCGAGCCATCTCAACAATCGTACGATTGCGTCGCTCTACAACACCGTTTTGCTGAGGAGTGTAGGGTGTAGTCAACTGATGTTTTATCCCATGAGTATCACAGAAGTTGGAGAATGCACTAGAACAGAATTCCCCCCCATTATCTGACCTAAGAGTTATGATACAAGAACTAGACTCTTTTTCAACCAAGGCCTTAAACTTCTGAAATACATTAAAAACTTCTAATTTCTGCTTAAGAAAGTACACCCACATTTTCCTACTATAATCATCAACAAAGAGAAGAAAGTACTTGCAACCAGTTACAAAAGAAGTAGACATAGGCCCACAAATATCAGCATGAACTAATTGAAGTACCTTAGAAGCATGCCAAGAGTCGCCATCCTTGAACGGTGTGCGATGCTGCCTCTCGGCCTGACAAGCACCACAAACGCCCTGATGCTGAGTCTGAATGTCAGGTAAGCCATCGACAAGTCCCTCCCGAGCAAGCTGAGAGAGATAGTGCACGTTCAAGTGCCTGTACCGCTGGTGCCAAAGGCTGGTGCCAAAGACTGGTGACAGCTGAATTTCTGGCTGCCAAGGCTAACTCCGGAGAATCACCTGTGTCCACAAGCCTGTAAAGGCCATGATCCTCTATCCCAACGGCCACCGTTGTGCGAGACTCACGATCTACAATTGAACATCTGTGCGAGTTGAACACCACATCCATCTGGGAAGAATGTCACATTATTTGACTGACGGAGAGAAGATTGAGCTTGATATCAGGTACATAATACACGTTGAGGAATATGAGATCCCTCCCACCAGACTGAACCTGAACAATGCCTATGCCGACAACTGTGTATTCCTCACCTCCTCCAAAAATCACTGAGTCAGTGCAAGGGGAAAAGTTTGTGAACCAATCACGCCTATGTGAGAAATGACGCGAGGCACCAGAATCTATGTACCAAGCAGAGGATTTGACATGATCTGCGGGCCTTTTTGCCATGAGTGCATAAAAGGCAGATTCCTTCTGCTCAAAGTGCTCGGCGACATTCGCTTTCTGCTGAAACCCTCCCTGCTTCTTTTGCTCAGAAGCCAAACGAGCACAACAATCTTTCTTGATGTGGCCAAATTTATGACAGTAGTTACACTAAACATTTTTCTTCTTCGGGCTGGTGGAGGTCTGACTTGAGCCTTTCTGCTGTGAAGGCTGACCTTTCCCTTGATGCTTCAGCTGAGTTTTAGCTGCAAAGGCCTACTCCGTGGAGGATGATGATTCACTGCTACCGAACTGTTGTCTCCAGCGATCTTGCTGCAACAAGATAGTGCACAAATTCAGAAACTTGAGATCAACATTAGCAGACGTAATGTTGAGAGTCTCTATGAAGTGTTCATAGGACTTCGGTAGACTCTTCAGGGTGATCACGACCATGTCTTCCTCCATTTTCCGACCAATCGCCTCCAATTGATCTCTGATCTCTTGGATTTTATTTAGATGCGCTTGCAGAGTCGTCTTCTCATCCATCATGATAGAAAACAACATATTCTTCAAGAAAAACGCACAACTTTTGTCAGAAGTCTCATGCAGACCCTTCAAGTGATCCCAGATCTCCTTAGCTGATTTTCCAAGTGGAATCTGAGGGAGCTGATCATCAGTAACCGAAAGCTTAATAAGCATTACGGCTTCACGATTCTGCTCATCAAACTTCTCCTGATCCTTACCCTCCGTTGCGGGACGAGTAGCTTTGATGAGGATCATCTGATCAAGGCAGCGATATTCAAAAATTGTCAGCATCCGCTGCTTCCAGGTGTTGTAATTTTTGCCATTAAATCTCTGACTGCCCTCCAGCATTAAATTACTTAAACTAGCCATCTTCACGCTTTTCGAGGCATGAAAAATGAGGTACTGAGAAGAGGCTGATGCACAAAACTCGAGGCACAAATTCCAATGCAAAAAATAGAAGCAGATTCAGGTACAGACTGTAGAAAGTATAATGTATGAATGGCACAAAATTTGAGGCGCAGAAATCGAGGCACCCAAAAAATTCAGAGACCAACCCAGTTGAGCTCTCGAAAAACCCACCATGAATCTCTAATCAGAAAAAAATTCGACTTGATCTGAAAGGTAAAAACTCTAGTCGAATGTGCAGAATGCCCTAGGCTGCCATTGAAATCTCAAAAAATTGCAGAAATGAGCTCGAATCTGCATGAAAAAATTGACAAGAGTGATGCCAATCCCTAGGCGTCACAGATAAAAGAAAAATGCAGGCCAAAAATTTCATAAAATTGCGCCCAGAAGTAAGAAACAGACAACACACCAGAAATTGCAAAATCGTGGGTAGAAACAAACGCCCAAAAAATGATGGTTACTGTGCAGCCAGAGAACACAGAGAAATATCAAACAAACACGCGTTTTGTGACGCAGAAAGAGACGCCAAAGATCAAAGAAAAGTTGCGGTGAAAAACGGGCTTCAAGAGGCAAAAACATTGCTAGCAAACTTAAAAAATCCCCGGCCACAAATAGCACAAACTCTGTGGCTAAGTCTGCAAAAAACTCAAGAGAGAAGACGCGCCCCTAAGAACCTTGAAATCGCGCCTTCAGAAAAGAAGATTTCTAGAAGACAGAGAAAAATCGCGCCGCCAGAAGAAGCCACGAAAATGTTTGTAGAAACCCTCGATTTTTAGCCACGAAAATCCTTACAGAAAGCCCACGAAAAATCTTCAATCACAGATCATCGAAACTTAGGCACCCAATAATTTCGAAAATTCCACTGAAAATATTTTAGAATTATAAAATTTTCAAAAAAAATCAATTATTTCGAAAAAATGTAAACAAAATAATTTCAAAAAGAAATTATTAATTTTTCGAAAAAAAATTGTTTTCCTAAGCTCCGATACCATATTACACAGGTAATTGGTAAAACATTCGATGTATTAACAATGAGCAATGTGCTCAATAAATAATTTACAAGATGTTACAAGATAAGATCGAACACGATCTTATCTCAGGAAAAAGCAGGAAGTTTCTAAAAGAAACTTCAGATAAGATCTTGAACAACTAAGACGATCTTATCTAGATATTTTACAATATTTTACATAGTTGAGCATTAATAAATAAATAAAGAATATTATTTTAATAGAAATGAACAGTAGTTTTCTCAATTAATGAATTTGACAATCAAGAACCTTCAATTAGAAGTAAAATAACACCAGTTTCTCACATATAAGCTACACAATGATGAGTCAAAACTCGATCTTATATTAGAGTCTAGGAGCTTGGTCTATTATGGACAGAAGTTACATATTACATTTTTATTTGCAGACAAGGAAATAAAGCTCAAAAAAATGCAAATAAATAAGTCTCCTCACCACTTCAAAATTCGGACATCTCAGCATCATTCTAAGGAAGATAAGGCGTTGGCTGAACCTTCACCATCCATACATTTTGCTGCCTTTGTTTAATCGACCTTGTTGCCCACAAATCCAAATCCAGTAATTCAAGCTCAAGATTTATGATAGAAATCATACCTGTGATTTTTAAGATAAAAGTTATGAGAGAAAATAAACCACAATTTAACTATAAAAAATATGTTAAATGAATTAATACCAAAATGCAATATTTACTAATATCTCTTCTTTGCCTTTGCTGAAAAAAATTTAATTCTTCTGCTATTGTTAAATACTGTAAGCACAGTAGCAGAGTTGGTTCTTGCCATACAAAACAGACACAATCCTATTGCTAAACAAAGGTATAACAAGGCTGAAACTTTAAAGACAAGGCCGTGCACATAGATATAAGATGGTAGGAGCAATTAATGCAATGATAAATCAGGCATTTGCAATACTAAATCTGCCTTTTGAAATTATAGAATCTTGATCTTCGGGAATAAATCATTTTTACAATTCAATTACTTTGGATATGTGAGCTAATTGAGATATTCTCAGATCTCAGGAATAGAAAATTGGGCTCTAAGAGTGAAGTGCTCGTAGGTGATCATGAATGTAAATTTGATTTCTCAAAGGATAAGGATGGATGCATGACTTGGTCTTTATCTGGCTTGCACAGTATTTCACAGCAAATCTTCACTTGCTTGACTTCAGTCAAGGCAGCCAGTTTTTTGTTTTTAAAACTTTTACTTTCAGCAGTCATATTCTTTTTATCAGCCCTCACATGACTGCAAAATTTATATTTGAGGATTAAGATCATTCAGCCCTTGTCTATCAAGTCTGTTAATATTTAATAACCTTCGTGGACTTCTTCAGGCAGTTAATTTTTTGTGCAGCAGTTATTTGATGAAACAAAAACTCAAATAAAAAGAGATTTGATGAAACAAAAAAATCAAATCAAAGAGATTTGATGAAACAAAAAGAACAAATAAATCAATAAATATTAAAAAAAATTCAAATATTTGTACAATTGTGAACCCATCAGAAAATTTAGTTTCTTCCAACTTTTTAGAGGACTTGTCTGTGAAAATGAACATAAGCTCCCAATTGGATTTCAACATGTAAGGCACAACTATACCTCCAACAGTTTGACAAGTTTTTTTAAATAAAGCAAATGTTTTGCTCAACAAGTTTCCTTTCCATTTTATAAAATATGATCAAAATATGAGAGATTATCCATTATGTTTTGTGATTGTGTAGCAAATTTGAGAATTTTCTTCAAATTTGCCACTTACCCATCAACAAAAATGGAAAAGATTATCTTGCCAATAACATAAATGGCAGTAGAGCTCTAAAAGAAAATGTCAACCATACCTAAATGCATTCACTTCTAGAATCACATGATCTTGTTGAATGCCTGGAACTTTTAAAACAATTCTTCAGAAAGTGGCCTCTACCTGATAAATTCAAATCCCAATGTAAATACATAGCCACAGAGACATAATTCATAAAAATTATAAACCATCCATAAAATATAGCTCACCTCCTTGTCAAAATTGTCAGCCAGTTTATCTGGCTTCTCATAATCATCATCAACACTTTCAAAGTCAGGCTTAGATGATGTTTTTCCAGCCCCTATATCAAGGATAGTGTCATCATAATCAATTTTATCTTTCAAGACCAATTCCTAAATTTTTTCAGCAGGAATTATCACAATAGAATGTCTCCATTCTTCTTCTTCCTTGCCTTCTATGACTGACCATTTTTTACCAGCACCAGAAACCCCAACCTACAGTAAAAGACATGATAAATCACATCAGAAGTATCAACTTAATGTGCTTGTCAAATATCAATGCTTGAATGATAATGCATCCTTACAACTAAAAAGGTACACTAATCAATGAAGTAGAGCATTTTGAATTTTCCCTGGTGATGAGCATCAATAGTGTACAGTTCATAATTATGGAGAAGAAATCACAAATGCATCAGATTCAAAATCAAAATAGGTAAGCTTTAAAATTGGTTTAAAGTACTAAATACTTCTAGATTAGTTAGTAACAAATGCACAATATCAATTCACAGTATAATATTATAATGCCCCCAAATTTTCAACAAATTAAAATCATAATGTGTAATGTCCCCAATTTAGCCCTACGCTCTTCTTTTGGATTTAGCCTATTTCCGAAAACACGTAGGCTAAGCAGAGGCTGAAATTAGGGTTTCCCATCTTCTAGGAGGTTGTTTCTGCACATTTCAATGATTGCACTTGGAATTGTGGATTTTGGTTTGCGGATTCTTTCTGGGTTTTCAGAGAGCTTCGCAATGGTGTCGCATGCATTCTGATCCGAACTTTCTAAATTTACTATTTTTAGTAAATTCTATTTTTGGCAACAATCCAGTTGGCATCAGTTCAGCAGGCTTTCCTCTTTAGGCAGTTCAGTTGGTATTGTTGATTCTTGGCCTTTTGATGCATTTTTGGAGGGATAAGTTATTTTAATTAAAATAATGTTATATTTTCACATTTACCCCTTGGCCTAACAATATGACTTTAAGTTTTTTTTTTAAAAAAGGGGACTTGAAGGGTGGACACCTCATCAGGAGGCTAATTAAAATATTTCTAAAGGCCAAAATATAGCTGGAGGATTTGGACGCCAACTTTGAGGGAGATATTATTCTATTAAAAGATTTATTTTTGCTCTTGAAAAAGGGATGCCACTTTTGGAGGGAAATGGGGTCAAACACAAGTTTGAATATTGTTGGCTATTTTGGGCACCCTTCTTGAAGTTTCTAGAAGATTCTCTCAAATCTATAAATACAAGCCTCAACTCTTCAGTTCATTATCTTATGGCTTGAATATTGTTATGCTGCCAGAATGGTACTGGGACTGCTTCGAGGAATGAATGCCTCCTAGCCTTGGCTCGACTTCTTGCTTGAAAGATAGCAACTAGTGAAGAGTTAGTTTGTAGTTGAGTGGATTTGTAGTGAGATTTTGCATTGTAGAAGTTGTTATAACATTTGTAGTTCAGTTTCTTGCATTTTAATCTGGAGTTGTTGATTTGTATTGCAGATTGAAGTTTATACTCATAAGTCTTTGGGCGAATTTATTTTGGTTCTGGGTAGTTTACCCATGCATTTGCTAGCCTTGGGTGCCCCTCTATGCCAAGTTGCAGATATTTTAGAGGTGTCTTGGATTTTATCTTGTTGGTAGAATATTTCTTGAGGCTGTACCGTTCTATTTTGCCTGGCAAATGTTCAGAAAATAAAATTACAAGCTTTTCGAGTCATTTTTTGATTAGGATCTGGTCGCCATCTTCATAGTGTTCATTTGCATCAGATTTCATGTCATTTGGACAAGTCTAGAGAAAGTTATGAGCATTTTAGTGAGTTACAGTGTTGCTGGTTATGCATTTTCAGTCATAGTTCAGTCATATCAGTTTGTTGAAAATCTGTCTATTGAGCTAGGTTGTGTCTGGAAAGTCTTGTAGAATCATTGGAGCTTGGAAAGAACTATTTACATCTTCATAGCATTGTTGTAGCACCATTCACATGGTTCTTGGCAGGCATTCTATCATGTTGTAAGCTGAACAGTAGTACTGTCAGCATTCTCACTTCTTCATTCTTGCTTCATTGTAATACCCACTAAATAAGTGGAAGAGGTTGGCTATGCTGCCTATTTACTTTGCTTAAGCTTTCCTATTCCCACATTCATGGAAGAGACTGGTCCTTGCTCAGTCTGTATTGTACTTACTTATTTCTCTATCTTTATTCCCACGGCTGTGGAAGAGACTGGCCTTGCACAGTCTGTTGAATTTACTTTCTGTTACTCTACCATATGGTCGCTACTTACCTTCCTTGGGTCGGAAAGCACATTCTTGGCGTTGAGTCTTTCTTTTAAATTGCTGATTTGATTTGGGCTGACCTTTAACGAGTGCTTCTTGGTTGATGTGTTCTTAAAAAAAAAAAATTGAAAAAATTGGTCCGGGTTTTTACATAATGTTTT
>VDFB02283947.1:0-17270 GCA_007258455.2 Sequoia sempervirens | reverse complement strand
TGATTTTTAAGATAAAAGTTATGAGAGAAAATAAACCACAATTTAACTATAAAAAAGATGTTAAATGAATTAATACCAAAATGCAATATTTACTAATATCTCTTCTTTGCCTTTGCTGAAAAAAATTTAATTCTTCTGCTATTGTTAAATACTATAAGCACAGTAGCAGAGTTGGTTCTTGCCATACAAAATAGACACAATCCTATTGCTAAACAAAGGTATAACAAGGCTGAAACTTTAAAGACAAGGCCGTGCACATAGATATAAGATGGTAGGAGAAATTAATGCAATGATAAATCAAGCATTTGTAATACTAAATCTGCCTTTTGAAATTATAGAATCTTGATCTTCGGGAATAAATCATTTTTACAATTCAATTACTTTGGATATGTGAGCTAATTGAGATATTCTCAGATCTCAGGAATAGAAAATTGGGCTCTAAGAGTGAAGTGCTCGTAGGTGATCATGAATGTAAATTTGATTTCTCAAAGGATAAGGATGGATGCATGACTTGGTCTTTATCTGGCTTGCACAGTATTTCACAGCAAATCTTCACTTGCTTGACTTCAGTCAAGGCAGCCAGTTTTTTGTTTTTAAAACTTTTACTTTCAGCAGTCATATTCTTTTTATCAGCCCTCACATGACTGCAAAATTTATATTTGAGGATTAAGATCATTCAGCCCTTGTCTATCAAGTCTGTTAATATTTAATAACCTTCGTGGACTTCTTCAGGCAGTTAATTTTTTGTGCAGCAGTTATTTGATGAAACAAAAACTCAAATAAAAAGAGATTTGATGAAACAAAAAAATAAAATCAAAGAGATTTGATGAAACAAAAAGAACAAATAAATAAATAAATATTAAAAAAAATTCAAATATTTGTACAATTGTGAACCCATCAGAAAATTTAGTTTCTTCCAACTTTTTAGAGGACTTGTCTGTGAAAATGAACATAAGCTCCCAATTGGATTTCAACATGTAAGGCACAACTGTACCTCCAACAGTTTGACAAGTTTTTTTAAATAAAGCAAATGTTTTGCTCAACAAGTTTCCTTTCCATTTTATAAAATATGATCAAAATATGAGAGATTATCCATTATGTTTTGTAATTGTGTAGCAAATTTGAGAATTTTCTTCAAATTTGCCACTTACCCATCAACAAAAATGGAAAAGATTATCTTTCCAATAACATAAATGGCAGTAGAGCTCTAAAAGAAAATGTCAACCATACCTAAATGCATTCACTTCTAGAATCACATGATCTTGTTGAATGCCTGGAACTTTTAAAACAATTCTTCATAAAGTGGCCTCTACCTGATAAATTCAAATCCTAATGTAAATACATAGCCACAGAGACATAATTCATAAAAATTATAAACCATCCATAAAATATAGCTCACCTCCTTGTCAAAATTGTCAGCCAGTTTATCTGGCTTCTCATAATCATCATCAACACTTTCAAAGTCAGGCTTAGATGATGTTTTTCCAGCCCCTAAATCAAGGATAGTGTCATCATAATCAATTTTATCTTTCAAGACCAATTCCTAAATTTTTTCAGCAGGAATTATCACAATAGAATGTCTCCATTCTTCTTCTTCCTTGCCTTCTATGACTGACCATTTTTTACCAGCACCAGAAACCCCAACCTACAGTAAAAGACATGATAAATCACATCAGAAGTATCAACTTAATGTGCTTGTCAAATATCAATGCTTGAATGATAATGCATCCTTACAACTAAAAAGGTACACTAATCAATGAAGTAGAGCATTTTGAATTTTCCCTGGTGATGAGCATCAATAGTGTACAATTCATAATTATGGAGAAGAAATCACAAATGCATCAGATTCAAAATCAAAATAGGTAAGCTTTAAAATTGGTTTAAAGTACAGATTAGTTAGTAACAAATGCACAATATCAATTCACAGTATAATAGTATAATGCCCCCAAAATTTCAACAAATTAAAATCATAATGTGTAATGTCCCCAATTTAGCCCTACGCTCTTCTTTTGGATTTAGCCTATTTCCGAAAACACGTAGGCTAAGCAGAGGCTGAAATTAGGGTTTCCCATCTTCTAGGAGGTTGTTTCTGCACATTTCAATGATTGCACTTGGAATTGTGGATTTTGGTTTGCAGATTCTTTTTGGGTTTTTAGATAGCTTCGCAATGGTGTCGCATGCATTCCGATCCGAACTTTCTAAATTTACTATTTTTAGTAAATTCTATTTTTGGCAACAATCCAGTTGGCATCAGTTCAGCAGGCTTTCCTCTTTAGGCAGTTCAGTTGGTATTGTTGATTCTTGGCCTTTTGATGCATTTTTGGAGGGATAAGTTATTTTAATTAAAATAATGTTATATTTTCACATTTACCCCTTGGCCTAACAATATGACTTTAAGTTGTTTTTAAAAAAAGGGACTTGATGGGTGGACGCCTCATCAGGAGGCTAATTAAAATATTTCTAAAGGCCAAAATATAGCTAGAGGATTTGGACACCAACTTTGAGGGAGATATTATTCTATTAAAAGATTTATTTTTGCTCTTGAAAAAGGGATGCCACTTTTGGAGGGAAATGGGGTCAAACACAAGTTTGAATATTGCCGGCTATTTTGGGCACCCTTCTTGAAGTTTCTAGAAGATTCTCTCAAATCTATAAATACAAGCCTCAACTCTTCAGTTCATTATCTTATGGCTTGAATATTGTTATGCTGCCAGAATGGTACTGGGACTGCTTCGAGGAATGAATGCCTCCTAGCCTTGGCTCGACTTCTTGCTTGAAAGATAGCAACTAGTGAAGAGTTAGTTTGTAGTTGAGTGGATTTGTAGTGAGATTTTGCATTGTAGAAGTTGTTATTACATTTGTAGTTCAGTTTCTTGCATTTTAATCTGGAGTTGTTGATTTTGTATTGCAGATTGAAGTTTATACTCATAAGTCTTTGGGCGAATTTATTTTTGTTCTAGGTAGTTTACCCATGCATTTGCTAGCCTTGGGTGCCCCTCTATGCCAAGTTGCAGATATTTTAGAGGTGTCTTGGATTTTATCTTGTTGGTAGAATATTTCTTGAGGCTGTACCGTTCTATTTTGCCTGGCAAATGTTCAGAAAATAAAATTACAAGCTTTTCGAGTCACTTTTTGATTAGGATCTGGTCGCCATCTTCATAGTGTTCATTTGAATCAGATTTCATGTCATTTGGACAAGTCTAGAGAAAGTTATGAGCATTTTAGTGAGTTACAGTGTTGCTGGTTATGCATTTTCAGTCATAGTTCAGTCATATCAGTTTGTTGAAAATCTGTCTATTGAGCTAGGTTGTGTCTGGAAAGTCTTGTAGAATCATTGGAGCTTGGAAAGAACTATTTACATCTTCATAGCATTGTTGTAGCACCATTCACATGGTTCTTGGCAGGCATTCTATCATGTTGTAAGCTGAACAGTAGTACTGTCAGCATTCTCACTTCTTCATTCTTGCTTCATTGTAATACCCACTAAATAAGTGGAAGAGGTTGGCTATGCTGCCTATTTACTTTGCTTAAGCTTTCCTATTCCCACATTCATGGAAGAGACTGGTCCTTGCTCAGTCTGTATTGTACTTACTTATTTCTCTATCTTTATTCCCACGGCTGTGGAAGAGACTGGCCTTGCACTGTTGAATTTACTTTCTGTTACTCTACCATATGGTCGCTACTTACCTTCCTTGGGTTGGAAAGCACATTCTTGGCGTTGAGTCTTTCTTTTAAATTGCTGATTTGATTTGGGCTGACCTTTAACGAGTGCTTCTTGGTTGATGTGTTCTTAAAAAAAAAATTGAAAAAATTGGTCCGGGTTATTACATAATGTTTTGCTAATTTGTAGAACCAACTATTTTTTCAATTAACTTGTTAGCTTTGGATTATTGTTCATGTTTCATTATAGCGAATCCCAACGGTTTTGTTCTAACTAAGAACTGTTGGCCCCCTTTTATATTGAATAATCAGACGGGAAAGTGTCTGATCTTGGCATGATCTTCCCTAACCTATGTGCATAAAAGAAAATCTCATTTAAACAAGGCTTCTATTGTGTTAAATTTTGATAGCTATCTGTTATGCACTATTATTTTCTATCATTCTATATAATTACTGCAAATATCCTTGACACACACTCAAAGTCACTGCAAATATCCTTGACACACTAAAAGTAGTCATGCCAGACCTATTACTTGCCCAACAAACTCGAACTAATTATTTGATCATGAAGGGATTTTTCTTAGCTTCCAATCTGACATCACAAACACTGTTGTTGCAGATGATGATCAAAATAGACTTGTCACTGCAAATATCCTTGACACACTAAAAGTAGTCATGCCAGACCTATTACTTGCCCAACAAACTCGAACTAATTATTTGATCATGAAGGGATTTTTCTTAGCTTCCAATCTGACATCACAAACACTGTTGTTGCAGATTATGATCAAAATATTACTGCATTTTCTACCCAAAAAACCACTGTCAATATGGTCTGGAGGCCCTCAATTATTCCACCCATTAATGGAAAGGTAATCAATCCAGCCATTCTATATAGTATATGACACTTTTGTTTTCAATTCTTTTGACACACTAAAATAGACTAGTCACTGCAAAGCTTCTATTTTGATAGACTAGTCACTGCAAATATCCTTGACACACTAAAAGTAGTCATGCCAGACCTATTACTTGCCCAACAAACTCGAACTAATTATTTGATCATGAAGGGATTTTTCTTAGCTTCCAATCTGACATCACAAACACTGTTGTTGCAGATGATGATCAAAATATTACTGCATTTTCTACCCAAAAAACCACTGTCAATATGGTCTGGAGGCCCTCAATTATTCCACCCATTAATGGCAAGGTAATCAATCCAGCCATTCTATATAGTATATGACACTTTTGTTTTCAATTCTTATGAGTCATCATATCACTTCAACTATGAGCATACTAGTAGTCCCGATTGTATATACTATAGCTATAGGTGAAAAATCCATCATCCATTATCCAATTTCTTATACCTTCATTATTGATGTACTCAAAGATTAGAGCATATGTAGGAAAAGAATGCATTTAATGAACATGTCTACAAAGCATTTGAAGACAAGAAGCAACATCCAGCCAAGTAAATGTTAGCATAAATAGTGGCATGATAATAACAAAATAGAAATTGCAGCAACAGAAATGAAAGATACAGATTCAACTAACTTTAAAGACCACCAATAGAACACATTTGATTATAACATATGCCTTCATTGAACAATTACACATGCTATTATTTGCAGGTGGATAGTAAATAATAAATAGCAACCAAACCATTTGCGGCATTGAGAAGTGAAGTTAACAGTTTGCATTCAAGTAAAAACTTAGCAATTAAAGAAAGTAACAAACCTCAACCAAGGAACAATCACTGATGTGTCTAGCCCACCACTATAGGCCAAAACCACTTTATTTAATTTTCCACGGATTCCTCCATTTCTTTCCTTTGGTGTTTCTGTCCTTCCTTCAGTAACTAATGCCACTTTAGTTGCTGCAATAATCAAATTTCAATTTTGGTAACTGCAACTCTGACATCTTAAAACAAGTTCTAAACAAGGACAAAACAATACAAAATCCATTGCAAATGTTAAGAATATATGAAAAGATAAAATTGGAATTCTGACACGTTAACTTTTTATTTTGAGAAAAGATCAATTGCAAATTTAAAATATATCAAAAATAAAAATAAAAAAGCCCATACAGAATAGATTGTCACAGCATTGATGCCAGTAAACTAAGATAAGCAGCTTTGATATGCTAGCTTTCATGAAGAAGTTAGAAATAAAACAGAGGATTTATGGAACAACATCTTGTTTGCACCTTCATAGAATTTATAAAGGAAGATCCTTAATATGCTACTATTAACCTCTATGTACAATGTATTATTCATCCCTAATATATGTTTTTGTATCAATACAGCCATAACAAATATATAGAAAAATAAAATGGCCATAATTTCTATAAAATATAAAGTGTAGACTGCATATGACCTTTATGATATAACTTTTCCAATTTTATAAAAAAATTCATAATTCCTTTTCCATATGCTATGCCTCTTTCCTAGAGGTTTAAGGCGCTTATGTGTCAATGACAGAATCATAGAAATAAAAGAACACTGGATCAAGTACAACAACAAATACACATTGGCTAGCTTAACCTGGGCTCTAATCTCAATTTGGTTCAGGTCAATATGGTTATGCATGGTTGGCATTGTTGTTTTGCATTTTTATAACAAAGAGACACTTGGGACTGGCATCAATTTACACATCACTATGCTTACCATCATAATAGTCCACTGAAATTAAAATCAAACCCAACTTTATTTAAGGATTGAAATTTATACTATAACTTGCAAATCTAATTCCATGAGCTAATTCTTGAAAAAGAGCATAATCCTCTACAGTGTGCCAAGAAGCCTCTTGCAAAGAAACCTCTTGATATCTTGCATTTGTATATCATTGTGTTTGTATTTCATATCACATACTACAAGAATGCAACAATGCAATACACAATTTATGTGCCAAGGCAAACATAGAAAAGAGCTTAAAATACAATTTAATAGTGAATGCTTGAGAATAGACAATCAAACCATTTTTCATATTAACCAATTGAAGACAAATTTTTGAATACAACAAAATTTTTAAATAAAAAAAATAATCCTTGAATTAGAAGTTGAAATGCTCTAGATTATTTGTTTCAGGTATTCTTCACCTGGAATACTGGAGACTTTGCTTGAGCACTTTGCATTGAGTAATATCTTATCCCACCAATTTGCTTGATGATTCTCCTGACTAGATATCAAGTAAAATGAGAAATAGCTTTTCAGTTAACATCAATGAATACGAAACAAATTGCTCATTAATGTGACACATGTCAATCTGATTCCAGATATTAATAAACTTGTTAATTTAGCCAAAGTAATCACATTTGAAAAGATTTGGTTTTGATTGGAAGACAACACTCGCAGAGATCTTCTACCACTTGCTGAAACTTGTAAATGTAGAATAAGTTAGAAAAGTATGGAAACAACAGAAGATTTTTGACAGTTCATAATACCAAAATCACACCCTTAATTTCATTATATTCAAAAGCTCTGATTGCATGAGCAAGTACATTCTTCAATGTAATGCTCATTTTATAAATCCTATTCAGAGCCAATCATTTAAAATATCCCTGACTACTGGATAAATCTACAACATTTCCATTTTCGAAGACTGACATTGCCTCCCACATGAGGATAATAAAGAATCTAATGTCTAATAAAACATGGGCAATATTTTCACATTGTGGGTGCACATGCTGGCAAAACAATTACTTATGTTCACATTGGATGCTGAACTTTGTTTTACATACATGATGTTTTCTTTTGCAAAATGAAATAATATATCAAATAACAAATTCTTTCATATGGAGTTTAAATAAAATTTCATTAGTTGCAGAAACTCTTATGCAGATAAAAGGAATTTAGAGATTACAAGCAAATAACCAAGATAAAACTTGGGATAAATAATATGATTTTTTTACAAAATACAAACTTGATTATTGAGGGCTAAGATTCCAGTTTGGGTTCAGTTTGCAGATACATCAAAGAAAAATTTGGGTTGCATTTGTTTGGGGTTCATCCATACCAAAAAAGGTATAAAAATTATATATATGCTATGCCTTCATTCAATCCAAATTCCTCTTATATCTTGGAAGCATCTATAATTTATACTTTTCTTAATAAATAAATAGCATATCCATATTTTTAAACTTCATTTAACCATTAAACATATAATGAATTCATTGTTTGTTAAAATTTAAAAAGATAATTTCAGCATTTATAATGAATTCACTAGTGGGTGGAGTCAAACAATCATAACAATTTCAGTCCATTGTAAGCCAAACAAGCAGGACGTTTTAATAAAGTGTTTTAATGTCTTAGTGTAACCCTCAATATGACCGACAATCTATTGTGAACTAGCAAGAAATAACATTTTTCATTGCCCCTGCTACTCTTCAAAGTTGACTAGAAATGATTTGATTATTTGGACTTAAACAAAGCCTGGATTGCTGATTTGCCTAGGCACACCCGTATGTCACATCTAGGTTCAAAAATAATTGGTTTTTAAAATTAATTAAAAACTCTACATTTTTCCTATAGATTCACTCTATCATCATTTGGGTTCAATGACATTCCTCCCAATCTCATCCAAGACGAACTCACAATCAAAAACTCATATCTTTCTAAAATACCTGCTGGAATTAACCCAAAATCTGTACCAAACACAAATCTGAGACCTATTGGATACAAATTGATAACTTAGGTTTAAGGTAAATTTTGCTAACTTATAATTGTAAATTCTCATCAAGAAAATGAACTAAATGAGTGAGTTAAAAAAATGCTCTAAGAATCCAACTCAATAATTTAGCTTGTCATTTGTTTTTTTAATTCGTGGTAATCTTAACTTGCAATCTGCAACTTGAATCAGAAAGGATTAGTCTAAGCATGAAACAATAAAGGGAGTTTGCAAAATTTGAATGTCAAAATAACTGTGAAGTAGTCAAGTAGTCAAATAGCGTGGCTAGGAAAGGGGGCTTTAGATCTCATTTACTTAGATAAGTGTGAGTTATTCAAGAAATCATTAGCAGTCCTCAATGTGAGGCATTTCTATTGTTGGTTGATGCTATCTCAAGGAAAATGTGGGTTATATTCTCTAAAGAAAAGTTTGATGGTTTTGGAGCCTTTGTTAAGTTCAATTCATTGGTTGACAATTAGAAACATCGGCAGATCAAGAATCTAAGATCTAATAACAGCGAGTCCACTCCAAAACACTTTCAAGAATACTATGAGAGGGAAGGCATTTGAGCCAACTCAATCTAATACACCTCTCAACAAAATTGGGTGACTGAAAAGAAATGAAAATTGCCTAGTACATGATGCACAATAGAGCCATGTTGTACAAAAGAGAGAAGCACTGAGCAGGATGGTATATATCCCAAACCAAATTTAATGCATATCTATCAATCAACAAGAAAATGACTTGCTCCAAAATAAAGTAAGAAAGAAAATGCATGGATTTTTCCATCCAAACAAGAATTATGCCATACAACAACCCTAGTAAACTATTAGCCTACTTGAAGATGATAAGAAGCTAACACATCAGTTTCTATATTGGCATGGTAGGTTAGTGAAATTCAGCTAAGTACCAGCACCACAACACACAAATGAAGCTTTTAAAACAATCACTTTGAAGAAAGCAGTTTATGAGGTGAAAACCAATTTGTTCAAATGCAAAAAAAAAGATTAAAGAAACGAGAATAAAGCTCATGGTTGTAAAATGGTATAAGATAAGACAAAAAAAATAAAATAGTTGCATTCAGCCATACCCTGACTAGCATGCATGCCCAAGAAATTTCTGTAGTCTTCAACTCTGCGGATGGATCAAAACGTAGCTACTAACCTGCCCACTTAGAGCTGCAGATGCCTGAAAATGTTACAAATGTCCATATGTATTATACTACATTTAAAAATCATTATGTATCATATGCATTGTTAGTTCATATTAGCTTAAAATATCAGGCTATATAAATAAACTAAAAAATACATGATAAAATAAATCATAAAGAGAAAACAAGAAATGGTGTTGGGAGGTGTCAATGGCCAGCAAGCAAGGCCAAAGCCCTGCTACTGGGCCACACCCCAAAAGGGCATCGTCATGGAGGATGCAGCCCCAGTGGGGGTCAATACCCCTACATGGGTGCCCTGTTGCAAGCCTCCCCCTCCCCTGCCCAAAAAATAGAGGAGAATCTATGTCACCCCCTCTGATATACATTTAATATACTCATGTTCATTTGTTAAAAAAAAAGAGAACTCCTCCCAATTGGTTAAAACTGTAAGTAACAAGAAAATAAAATATCCCTGAATTCTTATCAATATTTAAAGAAATAGAAGGGCATTTTTTTGTTTTCGCCCCACAGAAAACAATAGTGTCGTAAATGAAATTAAAAAAAAAACAAAACTCTCTAACACTGACCCCTCCTACCCTGGCATTCTATGCTAGAATGTTGAATGGTCAGACCATTTTCTACTTCCGCTAAAGTTATTATTGCAGATGCTTCACTCTACTTGTAGCACCACCATGATATATTCCCATTCTCTGTCCTAGAAAATTTTTGTGAAAACTGAGAAATTCTTGCCCTAGATTTATTCATAACAAGCATAAGTCTAGAGGAAGATAAAGTTTCTCTGTGTTTCAGTTAAAAGATTGAATAGAAACCTAACAATCAATATTACATAGTATTAAATCTTACTGTCAGTTATGATTAGTTCAGAAATATGTCTACATATTATATTGGAACTGCTTCTAGCATATGTTGAACAAGAATATTATATAGTAGTGGTTATCAGTGTTGGCACCAACATGTCTAAAATGTTAGATTGAAACTTGTTCCAGCATATTTGAAGCAAGATGACCCTAAAATGACTTCTATGTCACATGATCTAGTAATATAATTTTCCTTGAATAGAGCAAGTTCATCAATTCAAATTATTTTTCTTTTACTTTTTTGTTTTACTACATATATGAAAACTATAAAATGCATGGATAGTTTCCAAAAAAGCAAGTGTTTTGTTTATTATAAAAGTCTTTCTTTCATACTTGTTTCTATGCAAGGAGGATTGCCTACAATAGCTCTAAGATTCTTGAAACAAGAACCAAGATTCTCAGTTTCAAAAGTAATCAGTAATTTTTTCTAATATAGATTGGGAACTGTAGGTCAGTGTGAACTGTAAAGTTTGTGTTGCCATGCAATATGCAAACTTCAGAAATATCTAAACTTGGTTCTCAACTATCTAGTAAATATAGATAAACCGTGCATCTTATATACCATACTACCCAAATAGTTGTAGGAATAAATCTCACATGGGAATACATTACAGAACTGAGGTAGTTTCTGATATTTAGTAGCAGGTCTATTATTCTCAGAATAATGGAGCTCTCAACCAAAAGGGGCGATTATAGGAATGATATTTTCTTAAGATAAATGAGATGCAGAACAATTCCCCCATATTGGCTTCAAAGTTCAAATCAAATTGACAAACCTATTCCATATAGAATAGGATGGAGAGGTTGTAAAGACTACAATTGTGATATGGTTTTAAACACTAGGAAACTCTTAAATCTGTGATTATTATAGGCATGCAATCCCTTACAGATATTTTATCAGGCGCAGGTGCTAATGTACTTCAAATCTATACTTATTCAGGACAGAAATATGGATTTAATCTTCAAACTAAAAATACAAAAATATAGCCTGCATCTTTGGAAGGTAAATCACATGGTCTTCAATGCACAACCTAGAATTTAATTGAAACTAATCATTGTCTCCTTCTTGTGAAGTACCTCAATATTTTATGCATTTTGTTTCTTAATTTTATATCTTTGGGTCCATGCATGGAGTATAATATTGATTTTGAATGGTACAAATTTGTTAAATGCCATGAACACTGGCCACTACACACTTGGCTGCTAAAAATGGCTGTCATGTTTCATTTTATGAGAAAAACATGCCACCTAAATAAAATAAAACAGCACATAAGAGAAAAGAACATCAAAACCAGAAGAATCGGCCTCCATGCCCACTCTGTATACATCCTTAATAAATTACTATGAAATCAAAGTTGGAAGTTCATACAAAAACACATTTGAGTTTTTAAAAACAGTAAAGTGCCCAAGTTCTAAATTTTTCTACTTTAGTAAGATGAAGTCAATGCTTTATTGTAGCTTTATTCCATATTTTTCTATCCTAGTCTGGAAATGGTGGCAGGAAAATTCATCCATAGAGCTTGTCTAGAGTTGCTTAGAAGTTGAACATTCAAGGTGTAATAGCAAAGAGTTCCTCCATGGTGGTTGGTGAGGCCTCCAACCTTGGAGCGAAAGGAAAACCCTGCAACCCTTACCCGAAATCCACAAAAGGCTAGTGAGGTATCGAAGACCAAATCTTGTCATAAAAATCATACATGAGTATTTCGGGGCTTTTGGTCATGGTGATGAAAATGAGATTCCCATGGGAAATGCAAGAAAAGGAGTCCTCATCAGAAAGGGTGATGAATTGATCATAGAGGGGCTGCGGCATGCACTTCAGCTCCACCCAACCGTTCCTGGAATGGTGAAGGCCCCACATACGTATGCTCTTGAGCACATTCAGCTGCTCGTTCGAGCAACAGCCACCAGAACAAGCCTTCCCGACACTCTACAAGACTGGGTGCCCTAAGAAAACGACGCATTGGGGCCTCTATCTTACTCCACACCCCTCGCCTAATATCATAAGCTAACACAGTGAAAGGACTATAATTCATGCAATAGAAAACCCATCAGAATAAGTCATCTTACCTAATTCCAGGCTGCACAGCCGAGGTAGAGCTCCCGACATCCTCCAGTTGGGACATGCCGAATTGTAGACTTTCGTGCTCAGATTTTTCACGGAAAAGGGGAGTATGAGATCATCTCCTGCGACCAGGAGCTTAGAGGATTTGGTATGCTTGTCCACAAGCAGACCCATAGAAGGAATAAAGCTCTCTTCGGTTTATCACTTTACCTACTTGTTTTGGGTTCTTGCTCTTAGTTTTAGTCTCCTATTTTATCTTCCAACATCTTTGTTAATTTATTATTATTTAAATTTTGTAGTGTTTTTACTGGTTGCTTTATAACAAATATCATTTTATTCCATTCCATTATTTCCAGATCCATCCGTTCATTCCATTCCATTCCATTCAATTCCATTTCATTTCCAATTCCATTTTCATTTTCCTTCAGTTCCATTCCATTCCATTCCATTCCATTCCATTCCATTTCATTCCATTTTCTTCATTCAGTCCTCTTCAATTCCAGATCTTTCATTCCATTCCATTCCATTCCATTTTCTCCATTTTATTTCATTCCATTCCATTCTTCATTCCTGTCCATCCATTCCATTCTTCCATTTCCATTCCTTCATTCATTCATTCATTCCTTTTCTTTCATTTGTTTGTTTATTTTATTTCTCTTTCATTCCATTTCCATGGGGTCCTCCATTCCATTTTGTCTCTATTCCATTCTATTTCATTCTCATTTATCGTTCTAGTTTTATTTTTATTTTTATTTTTATTCTCTTATTTATCTTATTTATCATTATCATTTTATTTTAATAGAAACTATATATGTTAATTAATAAACATCATATAATATTTATATTTTTAATTTTTATCATAATAAATTTCTTTATATAATTCTCTTATATAAATTTATTTCTTTATATATTTCTTTAGATAGAATTATATAGGATTATATAATTCTCTTATACAAATTTATTTATTTATTTCTTATATAGAGGTAAATTCTTTATATAATTCTCTTATATAATTTTATTTTCTTCTCTTTATACTATTACAATTTCTTTATATCATCTTTATCTGAACCTTTTTGATTGCTCAATTTCTAGTTTTCTTTTTTACTCTCTAATTCTCTATCGTGTTTCCTTTACAACTTTCTTTGTTTTAAATTATCTCATTCTTCATTCCCTCTTCAAGGTGCTATCTGAAGTTCATTCGCTTTCTTTATCTTCTCCTTTGCTCCTTTGCTTTTCTTTTTAATCCACCCCCAACCTCGAACCGTGTGCTTCCTTCCTTGTGTTCCCCCCCTCTCTCTTTTTAGCTTTCTTTGGTCTGCAACAATCCATTTTCTCCTCCAGTTCTCTTTCATCCTGATGATGGATCATGTAGTATGATTCGAAATGTTGATGTGAAAAACCAAAACACAATCAAATCCAGAAATCTTATTGCACCACTTGATGGATTGTGGAAACTTGATATATTTAATAAAGCACTCTTTCAATGTGCAAGGCATGAGGAAGAAGCTCCCGGTCAGGGGATTGCATAAAAAGGCTCCGCAGAAAAGAAGAGGGAAAATGAATGAGGATAGGGAAATAGAAAATTTTATTTTTAAAAAAAATAATGTCTTAATTTAAGACAATTAAAAAATTAAAAATATTTTGTCTTAAATTAATGTCTTAAACTTCCCCTATATGTAGTAGTGAGATAATGTTATCAAAGAAGAGATTGTACCTATTCTTTGGAATTGAATGAGGTAGCACGTGTAGTATCTCGAATGGGCATATGGCAACGCATGAGTTGAACAACAAGAAGAACAATGCCTGAAAGGAAAGACAACAAAAATTTCAGCACATATAACAACATTATCTAATTAGAAACACACACATTATGTACAAAAAGTGTATTTTCCAACGTGGAAAATAATGTCAGCATTCTATTTGTTGCAATCAGATGAGTCGAAGTAATGAATTGTAGAAAAAATATTTTTGTAGCTTTTATTCATATCGCTAATTATATTTGTTGCACTTATGTATCTTTCGAACTAAAAGCATTGCTTCCCATTTCATAACTAAAAATAGTATGTTGATACATGACAACCTTACTTTCACTAAACATTCCTTTTGACTATCTCTTCATATGTTTCGAACAGAAAATGCACATAATAATTTCAAATGTGGAAAAAACACTAGGTTGTGAGACACTGTTGATTTTATGCAAACTTTAAGAGAACAATGTTATGAAGTTCACCTTCTTGATAGTTGATAACCCTTACTTTCAACAAACATTCCATTTCAATATGTCTTCATATGTTTCGATCAGAAAAAGCGCATAACAATTGGATGATGGAAAACACATTAGGAGGTGACTAACTTCTTTTAAGCAGACTATAAGAGAACAATGTTTTGAAGTTCACCTTCTTCTTTTATGACAACCCTTACCTTTAGCAAAACAATCCATTTCAATATTTGTTCATACGTTAGGAACACAAAATGCACATCATAGTTGCAGGATGGAAAACAGACTGCATTATCAGTCACTTCTTATTTTATGCAGGCTGTAAGAAAATAATGTTTTTCATTGTAGTTCAGCAAAGTCAAATTTGCAAACTTAACTATCTAAAACTCTTAACCACCAAATCCACCCTTGGTTTGCAGAGTCTGTCTTCCTCAAACGCTTATTTAGGAAACCCTTCTTTAAAGCCATTCACATGAGTGTAACTTGGAAAACTATATTCCACTCTTTCTCAAACCTTCAAACCAAGTCAAACACCTTTATTGAGGCTTGTACATGCTTAAAAGAAGAAGGGATATCACTGCCCTCACCTTTTTTGATGAAACCCTAACCTAAAACCTCACTTTTAGTCAAGGAATGTCTATCAAACCTAGGGGCAACAAAGTTGAAGGTAAGATTAAGTTTTTGCAAGCTTAATTTGTCATGTTTGAAGAGCGTTTAGAGTTTGGGAAGCTTGGGGACATTTAATTCCATAAAAACCTCATGAAAATGGCTCAAAATGAGGGTTTAGTGAAAAAGTGTGTTGGGAACCGTATCTTTGAAAAGTAATTGTGGATGTGCTAATTTTGGTAACTAGTTAATGTGTTAGAGTAAAGGTTTTAACTTAATTATATTAATTAAGTTACCTTTATTCCTCTCTTAAGATTTCACTTTAGATGCATATTGTGACATTTAATAATTATATTAATTATTAAATGTCTACCTATTAGGGTTACTTTTTAGGTTTTGCTTGATCTCCTTTTAAGGATTGATCTTTGTAAATATTTCATTCTATTGTTCTGATAATATATCTCTCATATTACAGAGGTTCAAACCCTCTCTTGTTTTTTTCTCCATTCTCTTCCCTGTGACATGTATCTCTTTGCATGCAGGTGTTCTTGGACTTTGAAGTTGGTTTTGACAACTTCTACATAATGTTGCCTCATCAAAACACCTAACGAATTCAAATAGTCCTTTAACAAGTTTGGAAACTTAGGTATTATCTACTTTTGGGAATAGTCAAGAAAGCATTGATCTACTAAACCCTTACTTTATGCACAAAAACAGCTCTAACAAATGAGGGTTTAATAGAATACTATATTCCAAACCTTGCCATGCTCTTCCATCAAATGAAACATGTTTTAAATGTCTTCCCATGCTTTAGGAACAAACTTTGAGCCCCATTAAATGCACTTTCCTTAATTCCTAACTAGTATGCATCCTTTTTCATTGGAAAACTTGTGTATTCTCTAAAGATGAACAACTAAAAATTGAATGGTTTTCTTCCCATGCATGATTCAACATATACACTTCTTAGAGCATGGTATTGCATAATGTCATACCAAAAATTGGACTTATGTAAGCAAAGTTATTAAATTTGAACCATACCTTCAATTGGGTTTACACTCACGAAAGAAAGTTGTCGGCGAGGACTCCTTTCCCCAGATTAGAATGCTGAAGTGAACAAATATAGCCCAAAAAGAAATTAGAAAGTTTATAACATGGTACAAGCACATACTAGAAAAAAATAAATCTGCAATACAATTTTGTATTACAATATATAAATTGAAATGGGTTTTGTCATAGTCACTCGTATTAAATGTTGTATCCTCTGCCACATCCATAACAGTTGTGCCTGAAGTCTAACATTCCATATTGACATTCAAATTCAAACTATTGTTCATGGACAAGGGAAAGAAGTCATCCACAGGGGTTTGATGATCTGAATGTTGTGCAGAATGATTCATACGCTAGGTTTGATGTCGACGACGATCCTTGCTTGCACTAAACCATTGACGCATGTGAATGGTGCCAGTTGCACCTTCATTAGGATCTAAAATGAATTCAAACAATAATGTATTTGATTTTTGCAGGTCCTCTAGAAACCTATCCATGCAAACTGCACATATGATTGCACTTGTTGTAGAGATTGTGGTAGTGTATGCATCACTTTCTTCAAGAGTTCATTTGTGTCATTCCAAAGAGACATTGTCACGACATGTTCATCATATACATGAGTGATAGAAGGATCTTGCATAGAGGTGAGAATAGTTGGATTGGTTTCCTCTATAGCCTCCTATGACAATGTCTCATTCAAATCCATCCCTATATCAATTGGTTCACCTCCCTCATTGAAATGACCACACAGAAGAAATATATATTACGTAGTAGACAAATCAAAACATAATTGACACCCATAACATAACACAATTCAAATTAAAATTCACTTACCTGGATGAACCCTTCAACGACAAATGATCTTTTCATCAATTCAGCAACCTTGAGGACATGTTTGCAAGTGTTCCTCTGCAAACTCCAAGGGAAGTCACAAACAAAAAGGTGCTCCCCAAATTTTCGAACAATGTAGTGCATTGGCCTACTTTGACTT